>APFE030122009.1:0-34347 GCA_000404065.3 Pinus taeda | reverse complement strand
CTTCCTCTTCCTCTTTGTCCACCTCTTCCTCTTGTAGAATCTTGAGCAAGATACTTTTCTTTATGAGCCAAGCATACAGTCTCTTCAGAAGATTCAGGGATTGTCTTCTTTCCAAAGGCTTTTTCTCTTTTAGCAAACTTTTTGACAAGAGAGTCAAAGGTTATATCTTTGAGATTTCCATTTGCTTGCAAAGACTCAAGATAATTGGAGTATGTAGGATAAAGTGCTTTGAGAAAAGCAATAAGAGAGATATCCAGCTCAACTTTAGTGGATTTGATATCATGGATTATGGACTTTATTTTAGATGCAAAAGCAAGAGGATCATTATTTTGCAGTTCAAGAGTGAAGAGTTTAATCATAAGTTGGACGACTTCAAGTGCAGAATGTGAGTCATAGAGCTCTTTCATCTTTTGTAAAGCTTGAAAGGCAGTTGAATATGGTGAAATGTGGTGACGCACCTCCTTATTTACAGATGCTGCGATTAATGCATACACTTTGATGTTCTTGTTTCCCCAGATGGCGAGCTCTTTGTCTTATGTAGGCTTTTCTGGGTCACTGTCTCCTCCGACACACACTCCTTTCCACAGCTCATTGAAGATAAGGGTGTGTTGTACCATCCGGGACCAGTCAGGATAGTTCTCCTTGCCAGTGAGAACTATTCCTATCATAGAGATGATTGAATGCATTCTGTAAAAGATTACTTCTGCTGATATAAAAAAACTTTTGTTGATTGACTAATACTTCTGATGGCAAAAAAAAAAATGGTCTTATGAAAAAAAATAAACTGCTGCTATATGGTCAAATTTTCTGCTGCTATCCTCGGCATCTAAAAGTATGAGAAACTTTTGCTGCTATACCATTTAAATATATCTCTTTACAGTTTTCAAAGTTTATATAAATGAAACTGTGCATTTAACATGTACAGCGTTTCAATCACCAGCTTTTCAAACTGCGCATTTAACATGTACCAAACTGATCATTCTCATAGCATACCATAACTGATTTCAAAAAAGGCGTTTCTCATAGCATACCATAGATGATTTCAAAAAAAGGCGTTTCTCATAGCATACCATAGCTGGTTTCAAAAAAGGCATTTCTCATAGCATACCATAACTTTCACAGTGGCTCACATCAATTCACCACCTTGAATAGTCGCTACAACAAATGTCGCACCACACTGCCCCATTGTTGGGCCTCACGACTGCCTGTAGGAATAATAAGAAAATAGTGAAACCGTGAAAGTCCAGGCTGGGTCCATCATGTGAATAGGGTTTCTGAGAAGCGGGCAGTCCAGTCGGCAGGAATATGCACCAGTGGTGGGGTCCTCTCCCTTTCGGTCGATCTCAGAATGCTATCAACGGAACATTTGTTTCAGCGTTTTTTTAATATCGTTTCAAATACCAGACAGCGATGTCAGCATTTTAATACCAGCACATCGTTCAATTAGCTCCATACATATATCAAACAACGTTTTTCTTTAGATACATATCAGTGTTTTTAATACCAGCACGTCGTTTCAATCAGCTCCATACATATATCAAACTGCGTTTTTCTTTAGATACATATCAGTGTTTTTAATACCAGCACATCGTTTCAATCAGCTCCATACATATATCAAACAATGTTTTTCTTTAGATATCTGCTCAATACAACAACGTTACCTTCAGGCATGCGTTTCTCTCTCTCAGATGTTTGGTATGCAGCTTCAGGCAGCGTTTCTCTCTCTTAGAAGTTTGGTATGCAGCTTCAGGCAGCGTTTCTCTCTCTTAGATGTTTGGTATGCAGCTTCAGGCAGCGTTACTCTCTCTTAGACGTTTGGTATGCAGCTTCAGGCAACATTTCTCTCTCTTAGACATTTGGTATGCAGCTTCAGGCAGCGTTACCTTCAGGTGTTGGATAGAGGAGCAGAAGACGGGCAGTGGACAGATGAGTTACAAAGCAAGGTGAAAAAAAGAACCTGGGACCTGTGCTCTGATACCATGTCAGGCCAGGAGTAACTCCAGAAAACAGATTCGTTTATTCAATTAGCCAGCTATCTATTATATACATGAATGTGATCGTTCAGTTCATCTTCTTAATGACTGTTCACATTCAATTCCCCCAATCACTGAGGATTAGGTGTCAACATTATGCATGAGTAAGTGAAGTGGAGTGGTCACTGCTCACAAGTTGTGATCACTTAATAGTATCCTTGGGTTTTCTTTGAAAAAGGTTGGGATCTTTCTTTGGAGATGAACTTGAGTGATAGCAGGGATGTCACTCTCTCTTTCTTGATAGGTAAGGTGTGGTAGGTGTTACAACCCATTTGATTCCTCTTGATAGTTTTTAGTTAAAACAAAATTTTCCCACATTTGCAAATAGAAGACAACTTCCTTGGATTTGGAAGTATGTTTTTGTTTGATTGGCATAACTTCCTTATTTAGAGTATTCTTCTTTATGCCCAATTCAATGCTCGATATAGTATTGACTGTATGTTTAGATTCTTCCATTGTTAGGTCATGTGCCACATCATCTCTAACTAGCTGAGACACTAAAATCATTACTTACTAGGATATTATCTATAATTAAGTAATGTGGTGATGTTTTAAAGAAGTTTCCTGATTGGATGAACTCCTAGGAACTATTCATTGAACACGACATCTTGACGCACAATCACTTGCTTTGTAATTTATCTAATTATTTATTCATTTATAGTTGCTAATAAGAATGTTTTAATTTTTAGCACTTTTGACATCAAAGTCCCTCATTTTTTTTGTTTTTTCTAGCTCGTGACCTTAAGTTCGCCACTTGAATTTCTTATTCTTACTTGTCCACCTCCTTCGACATTTTTCCCCCTATGGCCTAAACACAATGCTACAAATATCATTTTAGGGAACACACTGACAAGGGTCCAAAATGACACTTATTGAGATATTGGGGAAAATGTTGCAGAATTATCAGAAGGGATAACTTAGAATTTAAGACTTGTGAAAATATCAAATGTATCGATAATTTATATGATCTTTTCTTCTACGAAAATATTATTGCAACATCTATGACAGTGAACTCTACCATATGCAGTGATGATCATGCAAATAACCTGGTGTACCCGACATTGTCACTTATAGGGTCATGTAGACGTAGTTTGAAATGAACAACTATAATTGGAGGCTACAAGAGTACAGTATGTAGACGAATTTACTTGGTTGAAAGCATCATATATTAATTGTACCATGAGATGAATATTGATTATGATTATCTTTCCCTTGTTTTGTTGTTGCTTAGTCCAAAAAAAAAAATTGGGCTGCATTGTTCCCCAAATATAGTCCTTTAGTTATAACGAAATTCGTAATATAGATACCTTGGGAAAATTATAACCTGCCCACCAGAAGGTTGGCAAGAGTTTCAGGAAGGGTCCCTAAGATTATGTGTTGTCGTCTCTCCTTTATGTTCTAAGGACTTCGGGACAAAGTCCATTGTTAAGAGGGGGTGTATGTAGTGCCCACTCTAGTTTCCTGACCCTAATATGACATTATCTTACATACTTAAGTCTATGAGGACTCAGGTTGAGGATCCAGAAATGTGACTCTATTATTAGTGAATGTGATGGTTATGTATGTTCTCTATTAATATTATGATTACGATATAATTAATGGTTATGTGTACTCTCTATTGATATCATGATGGTGATAGTAGGAAAGGATAGACATGTTTCTATTGATGTTATAATGATGATAGCTTTGATCTATATGTATGGTTCCATTAAGTTTATGATGATGCTAGCCATGATGGAGGTATCCCCTATGTTAGTTGCTTACATTAGTTCTGGTTCACAATGAACAATGATGTGAATGACTAGGTGATGGTAATAATGCTATTATGACAATGACTAACACTGAGAAACCTGGTTACTGATTATTATTGAGTATGGCAGGAAACCACCAGAGGCACTTGCACATGACGAGTTGACAACACCTGGCACATATTAGTTGCTTGGCCGAATGACTCACATATGGGTGATGGGGTTGTACAAGTGGATGGAACTACATGGGAGAGGTGGGACAGCGTCCCTGATCTCACCCACTAGCACTCCCGTCGTGACTTGGGTTGGAAGGGTTGAAACACCTTCGCCTTGAAGATGACGATGCCATGAGGGCAGGTCCCCAAGTTGGGTCGCTCATGAGGATTTTACTGGGGGGCACGCATCAAGGCGGATTCCTTGATCCCCGACACCATTAGTCTCACAATATCAGGCAACATGAAAGATGATAGCGGTCTATGATGTTGCACCTATACTTTCCCCTCGTAGTCACCGAATGCTTGAAGGGAAAGTGGCGTGGCACCCTTGGAACTTCAAGGGAATTTCTTGAAGGGCATGACCAACTTGGCACCCTTGGCATCACAAATAAAATGTTAGGCGTGGCACCCTTGGAACTTCAAGGGAATTTCTTGAAGGGCACGACCAACTTTGCACCCTTGGCATCACAAATAAATTGTTAGGCGTGGCACCCTTGGAGCTTCAAGGGAAGTTCTTGAAGGGCATGACCCAAACTTGGCACCTTGGAATCATTAAAAATAAATAAATTAATAAATATAGTCAAGAAATGAAAACTAGGTAAATTTACATCAAGGGTAAATGATGATTGAAACCAAGGTAATTAAATTAAAAAAATAAAATAAAATAAATAAATAAAACTTGGAATAAGGAGGATCATAGGAAGAAATAAATAGAGTACCTTAAAAGCTCTACCATTTCCCTGTTGGAAAATACTAGGTAGATTAGGTGGTATAATTAGGTAAAAGGGGAAAGACGAACATAATTGTAAGGATAAAGACTAATCCTAAACTAATTAAACCTAATTAAAAAAAGATGAAGGTGAATTAAAATAAGAGTAATAAATTAAATTTAAATAAATGTAGAGAAGCTCCATGTGGCATTAACCAACATAAGAATATCCATCTAAGAAATAACCTGAGTTAAATTAGAGAGTAGATTGGGGATAAAATTTTGACTCATTAATTGACTTCAAGTAATAAACACAATTTAAGGAATAAAAGGGGGCAATAAAGAGACAACTAGGAGAAGAAATAAGAGTCTTGTGAGGTGAAGAAAATATTAGTTTTAAATAAAAAGTTAAGTAAATAATTTTGGGTTACCCTTGATGAGAGAGTGACACATGGGTAGATGAATAATCAAGCTATTAAATTAATATATATATATGACATGCCAAGTGTCATCTATGAGGACTCTTATAAAAGAAGGGGCAAGCCATGGGAGAGGGGACTTTTGGGAACCCTATTGTGGGATGGATGATATGATGTCAGAGCAGTGATTACGAAGCTATAGTGAGTTTGGTGAGGTAGAGGATTTTTAGAGAGGGGACTCTTGAGCTAAGGGTGCTCTCCTCTGCCAGCTAGATCCTTCCTCCATTGTACAACCCCATTGCAGCTCGAGGGTCCGCGGGGAAGAAGAGTACCCAAGGAGTAGGCTGGGAGGTTAACCGGTGGGTCTCGTTTTCAGATCAAATGCGTCATCATTCACTCGTAGAAGTGATCGACAACAAGGGAATACAAGCGACAACAGAGCAAGCGGAGTCTCGCCTTCTGGTGAACGGTACATATGTATTTTGTTACTACTTGATCTTAGATTAAAATTATGTAAATGTTGTGTTATGTTCTTGAAATGAGTATCAGCAAAGTGTGTGTTGAATGAATTTGAAATCTCAATGCGTTTCTTATCTGGTCGTAATTGCTGTGTTAAATGAAAAAAAAATATATATATGTTTATAGTTTTAGTGCGGTCCTTACAAAAATGATGAAGTAAGCAGTTATGTCAGCCTGAAAATGTATATAAATATCAAGCCAGCTCACATATGGAGACACAACAATTCATTGGTTCAAGTCAGCTTGAATACATGGACAAAAAACTATATATAAGCAGTTAGAGTAACCACAGAGAGACAAAAAACTCGGACTTCTTTGTAACTTCGGATGAAGACAGAGGTACAAAATTTCGGATGGTAAAGTGATCTCGGCATACCTCTAAAATCTTGGTGGTAATTACAGTGACATCTTCTCATATATCTCTGAAATCTCAGACAAGGTACAGTGGTACAGGAAACTCAGATCAAGGCAATAGTTTAGTACTTCGGATGGAGAGGGATCACTATGGTTTTCGGATGGGTATTAAAGTGATGTATTCTCAGCATAACAGTGATTAGGTGCAAAGAGAACATAGTCACATCCTCGATGAAGATCTCAGTGCAGTCATAATCTTGGTGACAAGGATGATCACATGAATCCTACAATAGCATGCGCAATCTCGGCATAATTATGATGGAAGGATCTCATACTAACACACTTTATATCGCCATACATATAGGTGTAGTCATGATCCTACCACAGTCATGATCTCGTTCTTGATGGAGACATAGTCACAAAGGTTATGATCTTGATGAAGGTACAATTATGATAAGACAATCATGATATTGGTGGATCTACATGCAACTCTCCTATACATATCTCAATATGGAGATCTTGTTGATGAAGACCTCGGTGATGGTGCAAAAATGATGATGTTCTAAACAGTGACAAAGAAGAGCATTAGTGACTTGGTCTTGGAGTGGCATAATAGGTCAATGATCATGGTCTTGGTATTCGTTAATTGGAATCTCTATAAGAAGAATTTTGTGCGGCTTTTCTTCTCCAAGAGGGAGAGGTTTTGGCCCTAGCAGAAAGCCAATATCTTGTGTTCTTGTCTATTTGTTTTCCGTAATTATTTGATGAATATAAGAAGACACACTCTAATAAGAACAAGTGAATATTGTGCTAAGAAGAAAAAATATAATACTTCACAAATAGTTATCATGCTAGAAGAATCACATTAAACTACATTTGCCCTAGATTCTTCAACAATACTTAGCACTGGGAACTCAACCAACTGAGTTATCCCTTGGGGCTTACATAGTACAAAGTTATATTATATTGTTTTACTATTATACATTTTTGGCTACAGTGGTTATGTATCATTGTTAATTAATTAATTATTAATTAAAAAATAATAATAATTAAAAGTTATTATTTACGAAATGATAATTATACATTTTCTATTAATTAAATAGTGGATTAATTTAGCTATTTAGTTAAAAATAATTAATATTAATTTACATATGAATTAATAAATAATCTACAAAATGAAATGAGATATAATTTTTTACATTTTAAAGCATAGGTGGTAAAAATCACTCAAACTTTTAATAAGTGTCATTTGCAAGCCGTAAGTCCAAACTCAGCGAAATAAGAGTCATTGGAAAGTTGGCAGAAAACCACAATCAAAATGCAAAACCGAAAAAATGCAAATTCCGCAAAATTTAAAAAAATAAAAGCATGAAGAAAATGAAATGACCAAAATTTACATAGAGGATCCCCTTTATTATTATGAAGGTAATAAAGTAAAAATTAGGGGTTGTTTTTTTACCACAACAGAACCTTAGGCCATCCCCTCTTAAATATTATATTTTCTTATGTGTTCACCTTGACGAGCCTTTTAAGGGATTTCTCCATTCTCTTATCTTCTCTTCTGACTTAAAGTTTTCCCTCTCATTATCATAGGTCAATATGTTTGTATCTCTCCTTTCATTTTGAGATCAATATTACTTGGCTATAATTGTCTCCTTGGTCTATTGGTGTGAACATGTGACCTTGTGGTTGGGTTGAGTCCAAATATTAACTAATCTATCCTCTCATTGTCATGAACTTCTTAAGTTCACCAACTTTATAACCCTTTTATCTAAGCATCATACTTCACAACCTCTTCGTCATGTTGTTGCTTAATTTTTTCAAATATTAAAGGTTGAGATCTCAATGTACTGCACATTAGTGTTTCAATATTAGATATGCATTGCATCTCTAAAAGAGCCCAAAAATTGGACCCAATTTTTTTCATTTATATCCTCTTCATTGCTTCGTCATATGGCCTCTCTAGCATGAATACATGGCCTTGAACATTTGATGAAACATTGAAGTTTAATATTTTTTATAGGTCTATATGTTTCATTGATCTACACTTTCTCAAATACTTTATTTGTGGTCCCATTTTGTTCTCCAATGGTTAGAGATTATTCCTCTTAACCTATTATAGTGTTCCACATTCTTGGGTTTGGGATAAGTTGCAATGTTTATACTCTCTTTAGATTTTTCACTCAAATTTCTATTGATTTCTCTGCCTGGGTTCTCTTCTTTCTCATTCTTATTATTATCTCAATTCAATCTTGGGTCTTCATAAGTGCCACTAGGGAAGGGGGGGAATTAACAAAATATATTGGAAACAATTATGTATCTTTATCTTTAAAATATTCCTTATTTTTAAGATAATCAAATCATCGTCTTATTTTGCACGCAATGTTATAAGTAATGTGGTTATCACAATATTTTAATAATCATCAAATCATCATTTTATTTTGAACACAATGTTATAAGTAATGTGGTTATTACTATTATCAATAATGTTGAAAATGTTAAGATTCATAGATACAGAGGAGTTAGTTATATTCAACTTGGTTTAATGTGTCCTTAAGTAAAGTGTGTTCCTTTAATTTGTCTTTATAACTAACTAATATAGAGATCACAATTATGTTTTGACATAAAGAAATATGATAATTTCTCTTCGCCTCAATACTAACAACACTTGATTTATAGCTTAACATTCAATTAATAGATGATATTTATTTAAAAATCATAGAAGATCACTTATTGATGATTGATAATGAGAGATTATTAACTAAAATAATTTATTTGCATTAATATATTAACTAAGTAGTCATGTTGGTTGAGGTTGTGGACCCTCTCCCTGTTTGAGAATTTTAACCACATAAACATGGTTTATTGATCTTTGATTTGTTTGGGTAAATGATTGTCGTAATATGTTTTGCACATGTCAATATACTCCATTTTTCGAACATGGTATTACAACTCCTATGAAGACCCACTCCCATTATTGATTGGGATCTTGAACCTATCACTACATACAACAAAGAAATTTTGGATTCAAATTTTTTAGCATTTCTAAGCCAACCACTATTACATCTAGATTGTTAGTTATCGTAAGAAATCTTTTTTCATTTTAACTAATAAAATTTATGTTTGACTAAGATATGATTATTTAGATTAGAGACAAAGGCATATGGCTCTGTTTGAAGTTTTTTTTAATTTTTTTATATTGTTTTAGTATTTCATACTATTTTTTTTTGTTTATATTTCTAATTTGTTCTTTCTCATATATGTATATATTTTTTCCTTTATGCGATTTCGGTAAATAAAAACATAGAGAAAAGTATTTATGAAAAAATAGAGACAAGAGGAAAAGTTGCACTTTTTAACTAGGCTAACAAAACTTTGACCAAAAAGGTATGAAACTTTACTTATTTGTTTGTGGTAATTTTTTAAGTTTTTTGCAAACAAAAATAAGGATTTGCAAGGTAAGCATGTACTTTGAGGAAGTCACAAATAACAAAAATAACATAAGAGTTCCTTTCTCCTGTTTAACATTTATTATATCTTTTGTAATATGTCACTTGGTTGAAAGTTAGTTTATTAAAACAAAGTTCTACTTAATTATAAACATGAATCACTTAAAGTTTTAAAATCACTTTATTATTTTTCCAAGTTATTTTTTGCATACAAAGTTTAAGCTATAAAGAAACTTCATTATAATGCCAATTCTTATTTTATAGAATTGGATCATGTAAAGTATAAAAGTAACTTATTCATATAAAAGTTAACTTGTAGGGAAAGTTAGAGAGGAGTTTTAAAAAAAATTTGCAATTTGTTTTACAAAATTGGATAAAGTATAAAATTAATTTATTTATAAAGAGGATTTTTTTTAAGACAACTTGATAACTTTATTATGCATTCATCATTATATGGGCCAATGCCCATCTACCTGTTGATAGTGCTGGACCCGCCAACATGTCATGGGATCTCCCCGATAAGAAGTCCCAATTAGACCTTAGACTGTTTGGTGTAGGAGTCCCAGTAGTGGGTCATATGGTAATGCTTTGACCGCGATTTCGCACAGAAGAAAGTAAGATAATTATGTTGGTAGCAAAAGTGTGACAGCTGCAATAAGACAAGGAAGGTGCATGAACGGTTCTAACACACGGAGAGTTGGGTGAGTGAGACCCTTGGAAACCTGTGGTAGCACGCGGCTTGGAAGGGAACACATGAGCAAAGATGCATCACAAACTGGAAAGCAAGTTAGATAACAATCCAAAGTGATGGTTAAACCAACCAACACATTTCAGTAAGATTCATACACACTTATACATAATAGTCCATACATGCATGCGTAAGAAAACATATACATATACCATTTAGAGTAAATAAGATAGCTGGAATGCAATATGACATATGCATGAAACGTGTTGGCTCTGTTATATTAAGAAGTGTAAGTTCCAGTCATACAATACATCCATGTCCAACCACTAGTTCCTACAGCAGAATGTTACAGCCACAACTACCTGCTCCTCCAAAGAGATGTACTAACTCTGTGCAGTGGAGAAGCCAAGGCTCATTACAATATTGTCCAAGTTTTCTCTAAGATAGTCCTATCGGAAGCTTCGCTGACCAAAAGCCCATACAATGAATTATAAGGTACTATTTATAGAAAAGGGTGGGGTGACCCTTGACATTCCCCTTTGTGACAATTCATCTACCCTCATGACTCTTCATCTACTCTATGACTGTTACATCCACTATCGACACTTAAACTTCCACTTGACAAGTCATTACATTACAATGCACATGTGCCCATGTGAGACCAAATGGCTTGAGCAAGCCATGCAAGACATCACTGACACTTGGTCCGTTGTGATGAGACCAACTCTTTGACATGCTTGTGATGGAAAAGGTGGTGAGTTGATGCCGAGCTTGGTTGTCCATGATGGTGTGCATGCGCTCCATGGTGACATCTTGTTGAAGCAAACTCTTGCCTCCATTGCATCTAGGTGCATTGGTATGGCTACTCCATCCAACACGTCTGCTAGCATGCGCATGGTATTCTTGGGTACGACCGAACTGATAACACACTGATGCATAGTGTCCATGTTGATCTTCCACTGTGTGTTGGTGGTCATGCACATCAACTACCAGCTACATTTTCACCTCCAGTCAGACTTTCTTCTTGTCTTCGGCTTGGTGATGTGCCAAATGGGTTGGATCACTTGTGTGCGCACAATTGACATGGATGTTGCTGCATTCCCTTACATGCGATCAACAACATTGCTCACCTTGTCTGCTACTTGCCAGCTGCTGGGATGGATCTATAACTTGTACGAACACAGTTTCATCCGTGAGTACATGTTGTGCCCCCTGCTGTACCTTCTCATGTTGCAACTCATTCTCTCATCTATGCATCTCCTATTCTTCCTTGAGTTGTTGTTTGAGCACATGCAACTCATTCTATGTTATTTTCTCTGCCTTTGCATGATCTTCATGTCGTGTTGTCATCTCATAGCCTGAGTCTCCAAATTTGCTTTCACCACAAGTAGATCTGCTTGAGCTTGCAAATTTGTTCTGCCTATGTGTTGCTAACAACCTTCTTGAATTCATTGCATCTAGTATGCTTCCTTCAGCTCTTGTTCATGGTGTTGCTTTCTATGATACTGTTGCCATCAGATCTTGATGTCCTTGCTTACAAACAACTTGATGTCTTCGTGGGTAGGCAAGTTCATAGACACTTGATCGACTGCATCCCCAAGTGTGCTCTGAACGGTGTCTTCGACTCTGCTCTCCTAGAAACCATTGTACATGTGATGCTGAGAGGCAGATGAACACCTGTGATACCTAGAGACATGGCAACACTCATGGCAAGCAATCTTTCATTCGAAAACCAAAATGAACTTGAGAACTGACTTGCAACATACCTGTGTGACTGATCATGAAGGTTCCACAATTTCTGTTGGGAGTTCGGGACACTGACTGCCAAGACTGTGGAAGGCACAGTCTGGGCTATCAGGAGGTTAACTGATTGTTGGAGCTACGCAATGCACAGTCCAGTCCGAGTGCTGACTGTTGGAATTACGCAATGCGCAGTCTCAACTAGAAATGGTTGTAGACCCAGTGACTGCATTGCGCAACTTTCTGGGCCAGTAGTCACTGTCCCTCAAAATTGCGCAATGCAAAACTAGACGATAGTCACTGGGCAGAAATGCGCATTTCCTGAGAGGAATATGTTAGGCCTTTATACTACTAGTGTAACCCCCTATTGTTATTAGTACAACCCCCTTATTATATTGTTGTACCCATGTAGTCCCCATATTGTTATTATTATGCCCCATAGAAGCCCACTATTGTTATTATTGTGTCCTTACATTATTATTGTTATGTCGGCTCTGATTAGATTATGACCCCTTACACTGCTATATATAGAAATGAGGCCTTGTCATTTGTATCATCCAAGAATTGTTCATTTGTGTAATGTAAAGGAGGTTGCCCCCTCGAAGAGGCTCAATTATAAGGCATTGATCTATCCTTTCTATCTTTTTGTGAGCTAGTTTCATAACATTTGGTATCAGAGCTTTGGATTCTAGGGTTTTGCTGCTCCAAATAGGTCATCGTGGCATTTTCGCTATAACTTTTTTCTTTTTTTTTTCTGTGATGTTTTAGAAGCGAAAAAAAAAACCCATTTGAGACGAAATCACACTGAACCTCACGTTCGAATTTCAGAGCTTTTCGTGCTATACTTGCGGAGATATGATATGAGGAAGTTGGTATTTTTGTAGACTCTTGAATTACATTCCAAACAGGTGACTTGGGGAAAATCGTCATAACTTTCTCTCTGAGCATCGAATTGAAATTTCGTAAGAAGATACAGAAATAGGACGGATTGTAGTTTTTTTTATATAGTTTTTAGAGCCAAAGGTCGAAATAGGGACATGTGGCACGTCGTACAATTTTTCTCTACTGAACTAGTCTATAATCAGGTCACTGTGGGAGATTTGGCATAACTCTTCCTTGGAGAATCCAATTTGGATCAGATTGGTGGCATTGGAAAGAGGATGCAGAGGGCTAATGCAAGTTGCAATTTCAAAACTTAAATATTCGAAATTACAGAGTTACAGTCATTTCAAGATTGAGCTCCTAAAATCAAGAAAAAGCAAGATGAGGAAGTTTGATGGTAAGGATCTGGTAAATTGGATACTTCAGATGGAGCAATATTTGGATCTACATGGTGTACCACTGTTACAAAAGGTATGTATTACATCTTCATATCTAGAATCGGATCAATTTTTATGGTATAAAGGGCTTTGTTCTCGTAAACAACTTATTACGTGGTCAATTTTCACAGAGGAAATGATAGCACATTATGGGGATACAAAGAGCAACACCTTTAGAGCAACACCACAACAATTGGAAGAAAAAAAGAGAAAAAGGGCTTTGTTACAATTGTGATAGCAAATGCACTAAAGGTCATAAGTGTGTTTAGAAGAAATTATTTTACATGTATGAAGAGGAGGAAGAAAAGGACCAAGAAACATCAAAAGAAGAGGATATACGCCAGGACCCAACCCCAGAGAAAGAAGAAATGAATCAGACCATATCCTGTAAAGCATTGGCAAGAATTACCACTCCTCAAACTCTCAAGATAGAAGGACATATCAAGAAGAAAAAGGTGCAAGAAGTGAAAGATCACATCGAGAAAGAAGAAATGAATCCAACCATATCTTGTAATTCATTGGTCGAAATTACCACTCCTCAAACTATGAAGATAGAAGATCACATTGAGCATCAAGAAATGAATCCGACCATATCTTGTAAAGGATCAGAAGAAATTATCACTCCTCAAACTCTAGACATAGAAGGACATATCAAGAAGAAAAAGGTTCAAGCAGTGAAAGATCACATCGAGCATCAACAACAAGTTCTCCAACTTTTAAAGGATATTGCCACTTCGATGCAAAATCAAACGAAACAACAGGTAGATCAACATCGTAGTAAAAAATGTTTTGATGTAGGTGACTGGGTATTTTTACTGCTACACATCAAGCAAGCTATTTATGAGAAGGAAATGTTGGCAATACTGCATGCACTTAAAAAATGACGACCTTACCGAATGGGACAACTCTTCAAGGATGAGGATGTGGAAGCATTATTTTGTGCTATTTCTATTATCCAACCAAATTGGATAAACGAAGCAAGGGATGAATGGAAGAAGGACGAAGAAGTATGGACATTTATTCAAAAGTTGCAAAAGATCCTAATTCAAACAATATGGCCAAAAATTGAAGAGGAAGGAAAAATCATATTGGAACCTGGAGCAGTCACAGAAACAAGAACCCGACAGCTACGAAATCGATCAATTTCAGAGTATCTCATAAGGTGGAAGAACTTACCAACTGAATATTCCACATGGGAGGACAAGGATTTTATACAGAAGCATCAAGAACTACTCAAGCGTTGAGGACAACGCTTTTTGAAGGAGAGGGGCATGTTAGGCCCCTATACTACTAGTGTAACCCCTTATTGTTATTAGTACAAACCACTTATTATATTGATGTACCCATGTAGTGCCCATATTGTTACTATTGTGCCCCATAGAAGCCCACTATTGTTATTATTGTGCCCTTACATTATTATTGTTATGTCGGCTCTGATTATGTTATGAGCCCTTAGGCTCCTATATATAGAAAGGAGGTCTTTTCATTTGTATCATCCAAGAATTGTTCATTTATGTAATGTAAAGGAGGTTGCCCCCTCGAAGAGGCTGAATTCTAAGGCGTTGATCTATCTTTTCTATCTTTTCTTGAGCCGGTTTCATAACATTCTCCCAAGCATGAATACATACATTCAAGAGACATAGAAACATAAAAAAAACTTACAAATAGAAGGAAGCACAACTTCATCAAGATCTGACACATGAACCGGTGGTAAATCACCTTTCGTCTTTCATTCACTGACCAAAATATTTAGAAAATACAATGCACTCAAAGTGTCTTTCTCTCCAATCTAACAAACATCTCCCTTATTATATTTTTACATATTATACATATAATAAATATTCCATCCCCAACCAACAGGGTCGAATTTTTCAAAACGAAACTAGTTAGTTAGCTAGATACATCAAATTGTTCACCTACTTTGCATAAAAATAAGAACTAATTACCTTATGCAGTTTTCAACTTAATACATCATTAAAATTAGAAATACTAAAAGAAACCATTAACCATACCATCCTAACGCGTTATGCCACCTAACAACATGATTAAGAAACCTTTGGAAGCCTAAAAATTCGAATCTACAAGGAAAAATCAAGATTGTGTGAAAATGCAACATTTGCCACAAAACTCCCAGTTTCGCAGCAACTTTCACAACGCCTCAAGTTCATTATATTTGAGGCCTTACTATGATAAAAGAGAGAAACTAGGTAGTGTCAAGATATCCCTATCATGGTAATGAGCTCCTGAAAACATCTTTTGAAATGTTTGCATACCTCCTAATCACCTGATCCTCTTAGCTAGCAATGTAGAAGTCTTTCACAACAAACTGTTAAATTTCACATTAGCTTCAAACTTCGTAGCATATGATGTCTTCTTCTAATATAAAGTTCTCGAGGCAACATTTAAGTGTTGTGACATCCTTATAACACCCCACAAGACAATAAAAACCTTGAAATTTCAATATCTCATCAACATAAGGGATTATATAAAATGTGCATCAAGTGCTTGCTTTGTTTTTGCAAAATCCACTAAAAGTAACATATTTATGAGATTTTGAGAAAAGATACAAAATTTAGAGCTTAGTAGCATTCTCCTAATGAATATTTACCTCTGTGTTGGCCTCTGCTAGTATATCCAAATTTCGCCTCTTCCTATTTCTTCTATATTTCTTGGCCTCAGTAAGTTGTTTCACTAATATGAGTCTCCTCTTCAAGACCAAATTATGTGTATACTAATCTTTCACTTTCCTATTCAAAGGCAAGGTCCACTTTAACGTATACTTAGCCTTGTCAAGGACAGGTTCAACAACTTGTAATTGTATAAATAGATTCACCGTATCCCTTTGATCTTTTTCTTTAAACCAATCTACTTATTATTGAACTTCTTCAAGTTGTTCAAACAATTTTTCAAACTCTTTTTGCTCATCAAAAGCCACCTTCTATTCTGGTTGAATAGTCTCCTTCATTTGCATTTCCATCTTGGTAGCATACCTAGCTCTAGTTCTCCTTGACCTCTCAATTGTCACCTGCACATCCTCCACATCTATGATATATTTGTGTTTCCCTTTAATAACATGTACCAATGCTCTTCTTGATGGTTCTCATTCACTGGGATGAGTAGCTTCTTATGATACTTTTTGTCTAAGTTATCCATTTTCTTGTTGTAAATATGCTACCATTATATGTGCCTTATCCAACTAATCTTCCAAGTCCTTAATTTTTTTATCCCTTTCATTAGCTTCCACTTCTTCATGTGCACTTTCTGATATCTGAGTAGCTTGAATAGGTGCAGAGTCTACTGTAAATATTTTGGTTGAAGCTCTTGTTCTCGGTACCCAAGCCACTTGTTCCACCTCAGGTGAGAAGTGAAGTTTCTTGGCACTTCTTTTTTCAACTGATTTGTTCTTAATCAAAGCATTTTTATCCAAGCTAGTTGTTGTAGGTGAGGCCTCTTTGATCGAAAATGATGGGGTATCCTTCTTAGCCTTTTGTCTGTTAGAAGATTGTGTCATCCACCCTTAACAAATCAAAACGTCCTGGCATGACTGCTCCTTCTTGTCAAATTCCTTCATCACCAGCAATTTAATGATAAATGAAATAAAGTAGGTTCAATCTGACTCCGCATGGCTTGGACTTTGTTAGCCATTTTGCTAAGACTCCTAAATAAATAATAAGAAAGATTCAAAGGTTTTAAGCTTGTAAAATGCATTAGAAGCATAATATGATACTGATAAACTTTACTGAACCTCTCTTCACATGTGAAATACCTTTGAATCGGCTCTAGATGTAATATTCC
This sequence comes from Pinus taeda, assembly GCA_000404065.3. Lineage (NCBI taxonomy): Eukaryota > Viridiplantae > Streptophyta > Pinopsida > Pinales > Pinaceae > Pinus > Pinus taeda. The sequence goes on along the minus strand of APFE030122009.1, from coordinate 17,359 downwards.
TAATTAGCCATGGCTAATTGGAATATTCGATTTTCCCCAATTTTTGCCTTCTATAGTTATTTATAAATAAAAAAGTGAGGACGGAAGACATAACTCACTTTAAGAATAAAAACTCACTTCCTAGTTGCACAATATTGTGACTTAAGGAGTAGCCAAGGCGGCCAAAGGGGGTTGCAAAAATGGGGCCCACGCAGACACATGGAGGGACTGCACTGGAGGGAAGAACACATGGCAAGAGGGGAATCACACAGGAGGAGGTGAGACTAGGGATTGTGAGAGGCAGAGGCTATAAAATAGAGAGGAGCACCCTCATTTTGGATCATTCTGGTTATGAGCATTTGTGATAGTCATTTTGACTTAGATAAAACTGGCTGTTTAGCTAGTCTGTAGCACTGTTTAGTGCATTGAGTGTCTCCATTCGGAGATCTCACCCTTAGCCCCGAGGGACTTTGAGTGCCTACTCAGGAAAGGTATTTCCATTGGCATTCCAGCAGTAGTTTCATCAGCATTTTAGTAGAAGTTTCATCAGCATTTCAGTAGTAGTTTCATCAGCGTCTTTGAGGAACTGCATAGAACCCCAAGGGGGTGATTTTTGGGGATCAGCCATTTCAGAAAAGCTTTCTAGGTTTTTTTGGGTTTCTTGAGTAGAGTCTGATTCTAGAGTTTCAACCTTTTCTGAGGAGGGGAGGAGCTCGAAATCCTCATTCGATTTCCAGTAGCAACAATAGCATGGAAATTTTTCAGCAGCTAGGATGCAGCTTAGTGTGAGGCCATTCCAGCAAAACTTTCTGGGTTTTTCTCAGTTTCTTGAGTAGAGCCCAAATCCAGAGTTTCAGCTTTTTCCAAGGAGGGGAGCAGCCCCAAATCATCATTTGTTTTCTAGTAGCAATAGTAGCACAGCAGGAGCATCCACGTAGAGAGGCCATTCTTGTCGTTCTGAGAGTATTTCTTCACTGCCTTGTGCAAGTCAAGGTGCCATCTATCTAATCACCTCTTGTACTCATTTATTGCTCAGTATAATAAAATGGCTTAGCATTTCTTGCTGCATTTCTTGTGTATTTGCTTATATTCCCAGTTTACATTATTATATGTTGTTCCACTGTTATTTTATCACTTCTGGGTTATTATATCATTTGCACATATTTGGTTGGAGGTTTTGCTGGGGTTTGAGGAATATTTTGGGTTAGGGGTATTACAATGGTATCAGAGCATAGATCTGGCTCAGCCTGTGGAGTTAGCAATCTATGACACCGAGGGAAAAACCCTATATTTGTTATAGAGGTCAGAGATACAGAAACACTGGGCGTAGGTTGGAGAATACCTACGGAGAGGGAGATTGTGTTCCTGTGGCAAACACAGAACAAGAGGAACCTATGGTAGACACAGAACAGAGAGAGCCAGTAGTGGATGCAGAGCAGATGGCAGACGAGGACGGGAAGAGATTTGTGGATATGCTCCTCAAATCAATGCAGGATCTGTCGAGGCAGATTGAGGTGATGGGGCAGAGATTCATGGTAGTAGAGGCCAGATAGGGGGAGAGCCCATGAGTTTTTTAGATCGGTGAGGGATCAGGTGCATCCCATCACTTACCAGAGCGGCGTGATACTGCGCAGCAAGGGGCTTGACATGCCCCTACACGCTCTACCATGCCCACCTTCTCAGGAGCAGACATGAGGGCTGCAGTCCAGTAGGAGGCAGAGCCCAGGCATATGGGTGATTATTTTGCAGAGTACCAGGCCTATGGGCAGGAGTTCAGTGAAGCCCTCTCATTCAGAGATTTTGTTCAACTCCAGCGGGATAGCAGACCCCGCGATCATCACAGAGGGTACCGACATTACCAGGATGGCGACACCCACCATGCAGCGAGCAGATTCCACTTGCCTACATTTGATGGCTCGTCGAATAGTTTGGCAAAGTCTTGGGTGGAGAACCTGGACATTTATTTCCAGCTTAACCAGATGTCGGAGGCAGAGGCCATCAAGGTGGCAATGTTGCATTTGGATGGCGAGGCCCAGGATTGGTGGTTTCATGGGATGGTTACATTGGGGCACTCCACAGTGATGTCATATGCTGAGTTTACTAGGAGACTGATTTGATTTGATCGGAGGGATCCAGAGTAGCATTTCATTGAGCTGACGAGGCTCAAACAGACAGGGAGCCCAAAGACCTACATTGCAGATTTCTTTAGGGTCTCTGTGATGGTGTCGGACCTCTCCACGACATGGAGAGTCTATATGTATGTTGAGGGGTTAGCAGAGCCACTTCGGGGTCTAGTCTGATCCACTAGACTAGCTATGCTCCAGGATGCTATCAACAGGACCCGAGACTTACAGGATGTCTTACCCAGGACCCAGACACCTTACCCCCAGAGACAGACTTTCCAGTCTAAGGGGAAGGATGTGAGGATTCCACCTCCAAAGGGAAATCTAGGACGAGTACATCTTGATGATGATGCCAGGAGGGAGCTGAAGAAGAAGTAGTTGTGCTTCACTTGTCAGGCGCCATGGGCACCAAGACATAGATGTGCTACTAGTAAAGCACATTTTATTGAGGTCTTCTCCGAGAGCAGTGGAGAAGAGGATGACGAGGAGGATGTGGAGGTAGGAGATAGCCATGCCATATAGGGACCTTTGCCACCTCCACCACCACCAGCAGGTGGTGCATCTTTTGCACCTATCGGAGGGGCCCTTGCAGCGTTGCGGGGAGTTCCCAAGTATCTGATGCTACGTGTACAAGGGATAGTACGTGGCCAACGTGTATCGGTTTTGGTTGACAGTGTGGCAACCCACAACTTCATCAATGCCCAGATGGTTGAGTAGAAAGGTACACAGACAGAGAGCTTCGATGGGTTTTCAGTCTTGGTCCCAAGAGATCAGACCATGACATGTGCTCGTTATGTTCCAGAGCTTTCAGTGATGATGGGCACCTACACATTTACTGACCATTTTGTCATGGTCGATATTCCAGAAACCAACATGATACTAGGTGTTCAATGGCTTATCACTCTAGGGAAGGCCACGGCAAATTGGAAGACCCTAGAGATGGAGTGGGATGATGAGAAGATAGGGAGGTGTGAGGAGATACAAGGACAACACACATATTCGCCTCAAACTGTCTCGGCTCATCCGATGGAGGCAGTCTTCCGAAAGGGAGACATAGAGTGGGCAGTAGAGCTACGTGCATCAGAGGTAGGGACTACAAGGTGGATGGTACATCTCGAGATATAGTCCTTCGTTGATCGATATGCCATAGTGTTTGGGGAGATTCCGCCAGGAAAGCCACCGAATCAGGGGTTTGAGCACACTATCGAGCTTAAGCAGGGCATCCAGGAAGTGATCACCACCCCCTATAGGCACCCCAAGGCCTATCGAGATGAGATTGAGTGGGCTATCCAGGAGTTGCTGGCTCTTGGGCACATTTGACTGAGCACGAGTCCTTTTGCTTCTTTTGTGGTGTTGGTGAAGAAGAAGGACAGTACATTGAGGATGTGCATTGACTACAGGGTGAGCACTAATCACAATAGCCTCAAGTTCTTTTTGGAGCAAAAGCAGTTGCAGGAGAGGTAGTAGAAGTGGATGAGTAAGATCCAAGCATATGAATTTGCAATTAAGTATGTCAAGGGTAAGAACAATGTGGTAGCAGATGCCCTTTCACGTAGACCAGCCACATTGTCTCTTATGAGCTTGGATATAGATTGGAGGGCTCGACTCTTAGTAGAGTACTCCAAGGACAGGTTTGCATGTGAGGTTTTGGATGAGCAAGTGGCAGATGATAGGTACAGAGTGGTCAATGAGATCATCTATTACAGGGACCGGATCTTCTTGACTGAGGCATCTCAGCTCAAGAAGAAGATACTCCAGGCATCACATGATTCACCATTGGCAGGACATCAAGGGTTTACCAAAACCTACAGGGCCATTAGGGAGAGGCTCTCATGGGAGGGCCTCAAGGAGGACGTACTCCAGCACATCTGGGAGTGCGATATTTGCCAGAGGAACAAGGGAGAGATGAGCCATCCCGTGGGATTATTGCAGCCTCTTCCCATTTCGAAGGGGAAATGGGAGAGTATTTCGATGGACTTCATCACAGGGTTGCCCATGGTACAGGGCAAGGATTGCATCTTTGTCGTCATTGACTGACTGACAAAGTGTACACACTTTTTTTCCATATCTGCACACTATACAACAACATAGGTGGGCGAGTTGTTCTTTAGAGAGATCTTCAAGCTACATGGTCCTCCTAAGACCAGCATCAGTGATAGGGATAGTTGTTTCATGGGCGAGTTTCGGCAGGAGCTTTTTCGGTTGGTGGGGATGGATTTGACACCGAGTACCTATTATCACCCACAAAGGGATGGGCAGACAGAGATAGTTAACAAGTTGCTAGAGGGCTACTTGTGTAACTATGTCAACGGGCATCAGAGAGCATGGTTGATGTGGTTGCATCTAGGGGAGTACTGCTACAATACTTCACATCACATGTCCATTGTTATGTCACCATTCTATGTTTTATATGGGTATCATCCTTTATCTTTTGCTGATGTGATGTTTAGTAGTAGCAAGGCTCCTAGAGCCAAGATATGGATCCAGGAGAGTCAAGATATTCTCCAATCTCTCAAGGATAACATGGCTACAACACAGAACCAGCAGAAGTTGTATGCCGATAGGGGTTGGGTCAAGAGACAGTTCAAGGTAGGGGGCGTGGTCTACCTATGGTTATAGAATTTTCCTGATGAGGATGCCACTTGGGATAGTGAGAAGATATTGCAGCATCCATCACTTTAGTTGCTTGAGGACAAGCAACATTTTTCCGGGGGAGACTGTAATATTCCTAATTAGCAATGGCTAATTGGAATATTCGATTTTGCCCAAATTTTGCCTTCTATAGTTATTTATAAATAAAAAAGTGAGGATGGGGGACATAACTCACTTTAAGAATAAAATGTCACTTCCTAGTAGCACAATGTTGTGACTTAAGGAGGAGCCAAGGGGGCCAAAAGGGGACGCAGAAATGGGGCCCACGCAAACACATGGAGGGACTGCGCATGCGGGAAAAACACATGGCAAGAGGGCAATCACACAGGAGGAGGTGAGCTTAGGGATTGTGAGAGGCAAAGGCTATAAAATAGAGAGGAGCCCCCTCATTTTGGATCATTCTGGTTATGAGCATTTGTGATAGTCATTTCGACTTAGAGCACACTAGCTGTTTAGCGAGTCTGCAACACTGTTTAGTGCATTAAGTGTCTTCGTTTGAAGATCTCACCCTTAGCCTTGGGGGACTTCGAGTGCCTGCTTGGGAAAGGTATTTCCATTGGCATTCCTGCAGTATTTTTATCATCATTTCAGCAGTAGTTTCATCAGCGTCTTTGAGGAACTACGCAGAACCCCAAGGGGGTGATTTTCGGGGGTCAACCATTTTAGAAACGCTTTCTGGGTTTTTCTGGATTTCTTGAGTAGATTCTGATTCTAGAGTTTTAGCCTTTTTTGAGGAGGGGAGTAGCCCTAAATCCTCATTCAATTTCCAATAGCAACAACAGCACGACAGTTTTTCAGTAGCTATGATGCAGATTAGTGTGAGGCCATTCCAGGAAAGCTTTCCGGATTTTTCTGGGTTTCTTGAGTAGAGCCCGAATCCAGAGTTCCAACTTTTTCTAAGGATGGGAGAAGCCCCAAATCATCATTTGTTTTCTAGTAGCAATAGTAGCACAACAGCAGCATCCACGCAGAGAGGCCATTCTTGTCATTCTGAGAGTATTTCTTCACTTGCCTTGTGCAAGTCAAGGTGCCATCTGTCTAATCACCTCTTGTACTCATTTTTTGCTCCATATAATAAAATGGCTTAGCATTTCTCGCTGCATTTCTTGTGTATCTGCTTATATTCCCAGTTTACATTATTATATGTTGTTCCACTGTTATTTTATCACTTTTGGGTTATTATATCATTTGCACATATTTGGTTGGAGTTTTTGCTAGGGTTTGAGGAATATTCTGGGTTAGGGATATTACACTAGAAATTTACTATGGTGGTCTTGTAAGTATCTCCTTGGAACAACAGACCCATACCCCTCCTAGCATTGTGGTTTCAAAAAGTCTTTAAAATGAGCCAAATCTAACTCCATATCTATAAACCATTTCTCACCATGTAAAGGGATCTTAGTGGTGCCATTTATTGATTGTGTTGTGACTGGAAAAGTAAGTGTTCCAACCTTCGCATGCAATCCATCAAAACCCTTGGAAACATCCTTATTCAATTGAAGATTTTACCCCTGAATATTATGGTAAAACCTCAAACACCCCACCTACTAAAAATATACTCTAATGGCTGGGTATGCATTAATAATTGTGACATCTTATGGCTAAAATTGAGCGATGGCACCCCCTTGTGCTTCTTTTCCTCTAGAGTTGACATCATTTTATTTTTTCAGTAGGGAATAATATATGGCTTTAAGCATTTTTTATTGTGCAACAATCTAGGAGCATTAATAAGGAGGACCCTTTCCTATTAAACCTTTGATGATGAATAAGAAACAACAAACTCTACGCAAGATACAAATCACATAAAAACCCTAAACAACTTTTAATTTTTTTAATTGCTAATAGATAACTTAAAGGGACAATCACAACATCTTGTGAAAATGCAACATTTAAGGAAATTGGGTCTCGGTGCACAACAATTAGGGTGAGGGGCTTCGATGAAATTTCAACACATAGGACAATTTATACATGGAAGCTCTACGAGCGCGAATGTGGTCTTGGCAACAAAGAAATGAAAAATACAAGGATTGTGTTGTTGGAGAACCATTAGAAGAAAACACAACAATTTTAGAAAGCACATTGAATTATAAAAAAAAGAGTGAAGATGAATTTCCTCTTTTGTAGGCTTTGAAAGGCTTTAGCTTGCTCATGCATGCAATTAAAATTTATTCACAACCGAGGAACAAAGAATGGTTCGATTTTGCACCTGTGAAAAGGATTTTTGTGTTCAAACTGACAAGAAAAGTAATGTTGTGTGTAAATGAAATGCCCCTACCTCCTTTGTGCAGCACCATAGCATGACCACACCACAATATTTCGATGTGAATAAACAGGAAATGAGAAATCTTGGATGAAGGCATAAGTTTAAATAATATTCCAAAACTGCCAGGAGTAGAAATTATAGCAATGCTTGTGATTTGAAGATGGAAATGATGAATGTGCAACACCTCCTAGAAAGCAAAACACTTGAGGAAAGACAACGAACTGTCGTTTTTTACCATTTTTCTCTTGTTGAGGACATAACCACTCATGAAATCAAATCTAGACTAACTTGACAAAACATCCAAATATGTGCCCAATTGATGGGCACCAGCATTGAGGCAATAATGTTGTAACTCATGGGTTGCCTACTTTACTCTTATCAACCCGGTAGTTCGTAACAAACTTCGACGTGACAGTGCTATATGAACAAGTACTAGTTCTTACTGTAGGTTGTCACTTGGTTAGCCAATGCAAGATCACTAGGAGCTCAAGCCAACTTCTATGGATTCTAGAAAAAGCTTTATATGTGATGAAAGGAGAGAAAAACTACTCTACATATACTATTCTAACTGCAGAAAGGAGAAAGACTGAAATGTAAAGCAAACCTAGTAAACCCTAATTAACTAACTAATTCTACTTTTACGGAAAGCACTATGAAAACAATGAAAAGAATTTCATTAACTACTCAAGGAAGTAAACAACATCTAACTATGTTATTTCTAGAAGTAAATAAGAGAAAACGTATTTTTGGATTTTTATGTATTTTTATGTGAGTTTGACATGCATGAAATTTATTGTGTGCGAATGTGGCAGCGAATAGATGGCGTTGGAAGGTGGGTTTGTGGCTTGAGAGGATGTAGGTTGCTGTGGATGGGTCCTAGGAGGTCTCAAGTGGCCTTCTGGAGGCTTCTCCCGCACTCGGGCTTCAAAAGAAAGCCTACAGGAAAATCTACAAGAGGACACAGGAAATCTACAGGAGGAAAACAGGGAACTACAAGAGGCCTACAGGAGGAGGCCAAGAGTGGTTTTCACTATTTTGAGGGTGTGAGAGTGGGTGGAAAAGGTGGATGAATGTTGGAATGAGGTGTTAGGGCACCTATGGTCTACCATGAACCACCAGGAGAGAGAGAGATGATTGGATTTGCTCAAGGAGAGAGGAAGAAGTTCTATGGAAAATGCAGGAAACTAAGGCAGAATTGAGGTGAGACTTAGGTGACCTATAGGGCATGGACCAGATGGCAATGGGATGGTTAATAGTTTGTCTTACTACTAGAAGAAATATACTACAAAGGAATTGGCAGTCAACCATTAAGATCAAGCAAGCAATGAAATGAGTGCATCTAGAAAAACATAGTTTTGCATCGAAATAGTTTAAACTATGATCTATGAAAGGAAATTCTAAGAAATGCTACAAGAAAGGAAAGCATGAAAGAAGACTATTGCAAATTAGGAAGTGCGCATGATGAAGAAGATCTAAAGTAAAGCAAAACTAGACTATTAACCTACTAAAAAGCTACAAACACTAGAAGTCCTATGAATGAGGAAAATCTGTGTTTTTGGGGAAGCAAGAGGGTCTTTGCCTCAAATCATGGTCCCAAAGGGAGAAAGAGAGGCCAAGGCACTGTTTCTAGCCTTTTGAATCTTTTATTTATCACTGCTTAACCTGCTATAGAAAGCGCAAATGGAAGAAAACTACTGAATCATCAAAAGCAACCTATTCTTAACCATAAAAGAAATACATCTAACAACAACCTAACCTAAAAACTGAAATAAAACATAAAAATACAAATAAAGAGGATCTTGGCTACTTGGATTGGGCCCTAACCTAGGAGCTTCAGCCCTCTGAGGTAACTCAGTGCTAGCTCGAAAAGGATTCCATCTTTATTATCAAAACAATAGCAAGATTACATGAAAATGTCACAAAAAATAAGCTCAAAGGTGGGGCAGAGTTTACCTAAGCAAAAATACAACCAAAAATCTGACCCTAGTGATTCCCCAGGCCTCTCTACTTATACAAATGAAGCTACCAACAAATTTCTTAAAATCAGGGAGGCTTCACTCCCAAAACTTGAGATAATCATCAGTCATCCTCCACTTGCTCGGTGGCCTTTTAGTGCATGGTTCGACTACTTGTACTCTAAGTTGAATGAAGGGGAATTCTAAGTGAGTAGTAATAAATGAGGGGGATTCCCTCCTATAAGTCCTCTCCTTTTTCCACTTCGAGTTATTGCTTCCATTTTTCCACTGGATCCTTGACTTTGACATCGAAATTCATCAATAATCTGCATTAAACACATGTTAAACCACATGGCATCATAACTAACTCAACTCACTCTATAAGCATGAATATAATCAGAAAATCATACAATAAGCTACGAGAATGGTTGATTTGACTAGGTTAGGAGGAAAAACGAGCCCATATAATTACCCATTTATGAGGCTCATCATCACCCCCTATTGAAGGTGTTGCTCATCCTCTAAGAAACTCAGTCAATCTCCTCATCTTTTATGGCCCTAGTGGCCTCCCTGGCATCCCAAGCTTCTGATGTGGTCTGCTCTTCTTTGTCATAGAATCCTACCTTCCTTTCTATCTCTTCCCACTACTCCTCCTCTTCTTCTTCTCTTCGACCTTCTAGCATGCCTAACAGTAGTGGGGGACTCAGTTTGAGGCTAATCCAGTTGACCGTCAACCTCTGCATGGAGCATTTGTACTTGGTACTCTTCTTATTGCCTTCTTCATCCTCATGGGGGAATGATATTCCCTGATCTAGAGACTGTTTGGTAATGTGTTCCATCTCCTCATGCATGCATGCACACAATCATCCCCAAGTAGGCTTTGCATATCCTCAAAGTGTGCAATGGATTGTGCCTGATCATTTAGATATCTAGGGGCAATCTAAGTATTATTCTCAAGTAGGTTGTGTGTGATGATGAGTGCCATGGGATCTGATGGCTCAACTCTTACCATTAATGGCTCATTCTGCTATTTTTTTCATCAATATTTTTATTTCTATTGCCCTCAACTCTTCACGGTTCATCCATGAGGCCATGGGCATTAGTTGTAGGTCCCCTAACCTAGCATTGGGGTCCCACACATTCATGTTTGTGAGGGTCATGTTATGTAGGTAGAATTATGCCATCTTTGCCTTATCCTCTGATGTGCTTTGGTCACACAAATCCATAAACTGCCTGTAATCTTGGAAAGGCATTGTGCCTCTTTGTGCCAAAGTCTTTATCTGAAATTGTCACCATTGGTCCTTGAGATATAGACCATAGGATTTTGCTGGTATTCTAAATTGCAATGCCTCCATGCATAAGCTAGCCATGCATGCCAATTGAGTTTCTTTCTCTTGCAACTACCTCCTTCACAATTCATTTTCAATTTCAAGGTGGCTTCTTATGATTGCTTCCCTATTTCTGGGAGCACTTAACTCCCAGCCCATTTCTCTATGTTTGTTTTCCATATGGCCAATATCCTCAACTCCTTTGGATTTGGCTATTTGCATCCACCTATGTGCTCTTATTCTTTCTTTTTCTAATTCAAAGAATAGTGGAATTACAAATTTTTGTGGGATTATCCTTCCTCCCTCAAGTAGATTGTGATAGGAGGTAAGACTAGGCTAGGGATGAGGTTCTTGTAGCTCTGTTGCTTCCTCCTTTACCTGTGGCTGTTCTTCCACCCTTTTCTCAAGCTTTTGGGTCTCTTGTAGTTTTGGCAGTGTCTCCTGTAGAACTATCTGAGCCTCCTGTAGGACTATTTTTGGGTCCTGTAGTACTACCTTTTCCTTCCATGTGGAAGATCGAGGAGTCCCCCTTTCATATGTGATAGGTGTCTTTGAAGGGGATTCTTTCCCCTTGGCAGAGGGTCAACCTTCAATTGTAATTGGAATTTTTCAAAAGGGCTGAGGTTTGCTTGTTTTGATTCTTGTGCTCTTCCTAGCCCTAAAATACATGGAGACCTGTCTTTTCCTCTTTTGTTTTGGCTTGATTGGGGTACTGAGGGTAGTGAAGGAAGCTGCTGCCTCCCTTTCTAGATTCATAGGGGACCCTTCTCCTTATTTTGCCTTTTCTACCTCTTTTTCTCCTCCTTATGTCTCTTTTTCTGTCTCTTTTTGCTCTGTTTCTTCCTCCTCTATTTCTTTAGTTTTATCCTCCTCTATTTCAGTTCCTTCCTCCTTCCTTCCTTGTTGTGCTAAGTCATCAGTGGCTTCACCTTATCCCCCTTGCTGCTCTTCATCCTCACTGCCAGTAGGATTGACATCATAGGTTAGGGCCTTTATGTTATCCTCAACTGTCATGTTTCTGAAGACTTCTCATGGTATAGGGAGTGTAAATGTATGAGGGAATCTTCCACTAAGATTTTTATTAACCCATGGTGAGCTAGTTGCTCTGAATTCCTTGCTTGAACCTTAGTGCTGGAGTCAATGAGGGACTATAGGAGGAAGTAGGGGACGTTGAGTTTCTGAGGTGCTGGAGTGTCCATACCATACCTTAATTCATGGAGGATTCTAAAGTGATAACCATAGACAATGTTGTACCTCCCCTCACAGGAAATTTATTTAATTATTTGATAGCTAACCTCATCCCAAGGATATCATATGCTAGCCCTGCTAATGCCATTTTTATACTCTACAGGGGGTTCATTGTTTTGGAAAATGTTTTTCTTGGCAGCCTGGCCAACTGTTTTCTCATCCTTACTCCACGGCAGACCAAGAGGAAGGGTAGTGACCCTATTGATAAATTTAGGGGTTATCTCCATGGAAAGACCTATAAAGGTGACAGTGGCATGAGTTATTGTGTGGGGTACTAGAGAGAGAGCAAACTCTTGGGAAATTTCCTCATCAAATCCTTAGAATTTCTCAAATTGATTCATCCAATTTACCCTTGTGAAGATGTCCACCACTTTTGGATGTGCATGGAGACTTGTGGAGTTGGTGGGCTGCTTTCTCATAAACCATCCTGTCATTTTGTTTGTACTCTTTTGGGAAACCAAATGTGGAGATGGAGACAACAATTCTTGAGAAAAACAGAGAAACAGAGGAGACTATGTGTGTGTGTGTGTGTGTTTTTTTTAAATAAGAAGAATTTTTTTATGTATTTTCCTCTCATAAAGACTCTATTTCCTCGTCAAATTGAAACCACTTATTGCATATATTGATATTCAATAGGGGAATGCATGGAACCTCCCTCCTCAGACCAAAAATCGTGCTAAAACTCATGTTTTCTCCCTTCAAAACAACTCACTTCCCCTTCTGTAGAAGCCTGTTGTCCCTTCTATAGAATTCATGTAGGTGGTTCTATAGAACTTGTAAGTGCTCCTGTAGAAAATGGTGAGAGTAGGAATATGGGAGAGATCGATGGAAAATAATGGTTACGAGGCTGTGGGGGCACAAGGAGACTGCTGAAGCTGAGTTACGAGGAGAGAATGAAGGAAAAGGTGGTGAGAATGCTTGGGGAGGAGTACTTATTACCCTTTATGGATATTTTTGGTGATGGGGGGTGAGTTGGCACATCTTTCTTGAGTTGACTGTGCGCACATGTGGGTGACATCTTTAGATGAGTGGAGTCAACTAGATGAAGGTGGCCAAGTTAACTGGCCACCTTTCCCTTGTTCAACCTCAACCATCTCGTTGCTTTTGCATGACTTGTAATTACACATATGCAAATAGAGGAGCGAGTTAGTTACTTACCTATGATCCGAATGTAATCGTTGTGAGGTGTTGTGGCTCTCTCTCTGCTGCATCCTTTTATTTTTTTATATACATGATGCATGCTTGCTGATGTGTGGTTGTGTCTTGTGCTAGTTCTTCTCTGGCTAGGTCTAAGCTTCAGGTGCCTTCTGAACCTTCATGTGTGCATTCTCCTGTTGCTGGTGCTAGGTTTTGATGGGATCAGTTACTATAGGAATTCCTACAGGAGCTCCTATAGTTGTTTCTCCCTTTGAAATTTCAACCTCTTTATATGCTTGGAGCTTTGAGGATGATGCCATAGGTGTAAATAGAGATGGAGAAGTAGTAGGTAGGCTTTAGGTGAGGTGGATGGTGCTGTTTCCTCTTTTATTGTTTTTTCTTTTCTTTTGAAAAACTGTTTTTTCTATGTTTTTCTTGAACAAGAAGAAGAATGATACTTGGGGTGTGATGCAGGCTTGGAAATGATGGCAAGGGGGTTTGAAGACTGTAGGAGGGTTTATAGGTTCTTCATGAAGCTTCCCTGTCCCTCAAACTACCTTTTATATCCACTTTTGGCTCTCTGTAATTCCTACACAAGTCTCTTGTAGAAAAAACAAAGCCTCGTGTAGAAAACATAGTTTTTGAAAAAGAAGCACAGTGGTGTCAAGGAAATGTCAAGAATAATGGAGAAAAGTGTGGAGAAGGTAGGATAGGTGTTGGTGCAGATGTCAGGGTTCCCTTGGCACCTTCTGCTACTTCCATTAGTCTTGCAAACCTGCAATGCAAATGAAAATTCATTTTCTTTTTTATTTTTTTATTTTTTATTTTTATTTTTTAAACATCTAGGGCACCTCAGGGAGGTTTTCACCCTAATTGCCTCCCCTGGGCACCTCCATGGGAGGTTTTCGCCCAGGTATCTTATTCTTCTTTTCTCTTTTTTTGACATCACTCGGCCACCCCAGAAGAGGTTTTCAACCCAATGATGGGACCCAAGCACCTCATGGAGGTTTTCAATTGAGTCCTTACTTTTTTATTTCTCTTTTTATTTTTCATGAGTGAGTGGGTGAAGTGGAGGCTAAGGCATGCTCCACTACCATCACTTTCTTATTCAAATCTTCAATGAACTCTCACTTGGAGAGGGGTTTCTTGTAGAATTTCAACCAATGTTGATTGACAAGCATGGGGATGGCTTCATCATCAATGGTTCCGATCAGAACTGAACCATTATCATTGCATTTCTCCACAGTGTAGGGTCCCAGCCATCTTGTCCTCAGCTTGCCTTTGAAATATTTTTATCTTGAATCATAGAGTAGTGCCCAATCCCCCTCTTAGAATTGCTTCTCCTTGATTTTTGTCATGCCATATCTTTCTCTGAAGCTGAACTACCTCTGTATGGAGGAGGGCCTACAATTTGCGTTCGTCTAATCCATTGACCTGAAGTAATATTTCTTTCTATGCATGGCTGAGGTCTAGGTCCAGCTGAGCTACCATTCTTAGGGTATTGAATTCAAACTCTATTGACAGCAAAGCCTTCTTCCCATAGACCATTTCATAGGGTGTGTTATCACTGACAAAATTTCGATGCTAAATGTCTGCAAATAAGCACATGAACCCTTTTAGCAGTTTCGTAGCGTAAAATGTTTAGGTGATTTCATAGTGCATAATTCATAATTTGCACTGGCTGCGCTACGCAATTGGGGATTTGTCCGAAACCATTGCTCACCCATATCACTTTTGTCTCCTATGAGTTCTGTGGGAATATGATATATGCATAGAAAAGCCTGTTTCGACAAATTGATGGTGAGGTTTGTAATTCATCTGAGTTATGGCTACAGGCTTGCTTGCCTTATAGTAAGAGTTTAAAGTTTATTAACCAGGATAAAAGTCCTCAATCAGTTCCACTGTCAATAACAGCTAAGGTTAATAGAAAGGTGGCTTTTGAAAAAGGTGCCAATTATAAGAAGGAAAGCACACAAGTGTATAATAGAAGAAAGGTTTCCAGTTTGAGAGTGAACGGTCTCATGCCAAGGATGACTGTTAGATAAAAGCCTATAGTCATTGCATTCAGATGGATAGGAAAATGCCCCTTGCGGAATATATTGGCTTTGGTTTGAATTTGTCTAACTCTTCAAGAAGTTGGACTAGTATGAATGGTTATGAAAGAGTTCACAGCTTTAGAGTTCTTTTCGTGCAGTTCATAAAATGGTCTTTAATGGTTCTGAAAAGTCTTATTATTCTATCATTATGGATCATCATGATACCTGTTTCATCAAACTCTTGTTTCATATTGTGGTGGTAGTCCCTTTACAGGTTCCTGTGGATGAAAGTCCCTTGTTTCGTCTCTATCAAGATTGTGCTTTTGGGCTTATATTTCTAAAGATATGGAAAAAATTAGTATTGCCGGGTCAAATGGATTCAACTTGCGCCAAGGGTGTGAAATTGTAATAGCAACACCTGGTCGTCTGTTTGACTGTCTTGAAAGAAGATATCCAATCTTGTTTTCGAGCCCTTGTGGTCAAGGCAATATATAAGGAACGTGCAACTGAATTTCTCTGAGGATTTTGGAACTGAAGGCCGAGGAGGGTACTTTGACAACTATGGGAAAGTCATTTCAAAACAAAGGATGGATAAAGGAATTAAAAGTTTTGGCCTTAAACTCTGGTTTTTGTAATTACTCAGCAGTTTCGTAGCGCGCTACGAAACCCCTGTAGCAGCCTGTTTTAGCAGAAAAACTGGTTTTACTAGTTAACTTACAGAAGTGTTTCTGAGCGGCTGAGAACTCAATTTTTCAAACGGAAAGAGGTTTTTCTTCCTAACATGCTGCAATACAAAAACCTATTTCATTGTATTCAAATCCATTCTGAGGTGGGAAAAACGAAAGACTAAAGTTGCGCTACGAAACTGCTGTAGATGCAGTTTTTAATTTCCTGTTTTACACATCTTCTTCAAGGATCGATTCTGGGCAGCTGGAGTAGTTTTTCATAAAACCAAAAGAGGTTTTTGTTAAGCACGGATGGGTTCACAAAAACCTCCTTCAGTTGTTCCAAATACCTTTTCTGTGATAAATTATGAACTCTGTCCCAAGACATAGTTTTAAGTCAGAACAGCAGTTTTGTATCAGCTGTACAAGTGGAAACGCAAACAGTTTGATAGTAGGATCAGAAAATTATCAAAGGAAACGCCTAAGGAACATCAAGGAGACCACATAAGGCTAGCATAGCCATTCAGATAATGACAAGTGTGCATTTTCCATAAAGGTGAAATTTTTTGTCTTAAGCTAAAAACTTTAATAAAGGTACTTTATTACCTATAGTTAGGGTTTGGCTGAAGATGCATACGTAAAGGTTGGCTTAAACACATGTCCAGTTCAAAAAGCATCCAAATCATAAGGCATGTGGTGTTATACGTGGTCATCAAAGGTATTAAACAACTTGAAGCATGTTCTTTTGGAAATAGAGATTGATGGAAGGCAGGGACCGTGAAAACAGGGCACACATCTTCATCAAATAATGAGTCATCTACACAGTTAGAATCCAAGGCAACTCGTTCAGTGAATGCCTCTCCAATGTGTTTCAGCCACTACATAAATAGTACAGGTGTCAAAGCTCAAGAAGGAATCATGCACACGAGGAGGAAGAATTAGAGTTTTAATAGGAATAGGACTCTATGTATTTAAAGCACAATACCTTTGTATTTAATAAGTTAGTTTAAATATAGATAAGGTAGTTAATGATAGGTTTTCGAGCTCCCCTCATGCTGGAGGAGGAGACTCAAAGTAGTTTAGTTTTGTTTCCTATATATAGGAAAAACTCTGATGTAAAAAAGGTTGGAGGTTTTTATCAAAAGACAGAGTTTTCATATTGGTCTATGTAAAGTTTCTTTTCACAGTAATAGAAAGCATATTGTTTCTTCCCAAGATTCATCTTGTGTCTCAAATGTTCAGAATGTATGTGGTTTGGTTCTATTCATCTTGTTTTACAGTTCACTAGACATGCAATCACTCTGAATTCATCATTGATGCTCAGACTTCCTGTGTATCTCTTGTTGAGTTGAAGTCCTTCTTGGTAGATGTTTTGAATAGTGAGACATTATATGCCTTGGTTTCTATGATTCAGTAGTTGCTTGTTTACTGTAGGAATGTATGACTCCATGAACTCAATGGGAGAAGCCTTGATCTTGTTGTTCCAACCAGCTTAAAATTTATTCACTGTTTTAAAGAGTTAGCCATCTTTTTTCCCTTAAATGCATATCAAAATCTGTGAGAGAGCCCTCTTTAACTAAGGAGGCTAAACCTTAGTCTAAAGCCTGGTTTGAAACAGTTGCATGAGATCTCACTAAGTAGCAGCCTTTAGTGTATGATTTTGTGACAACATTTTGGTGCGTCTGCCGGGAGTCTGATGATTATTCATTCCCGAAAATATGAGGTTGAATTTCTAAAGGTAGCAGGAGTTCAAAGTGATTTTCGAGGCTGCATTCTATGTTGGTGACTCCATTGATTTTCAAAGTTTAAAAGGTGGCTTCGAGAGGAAGATATACAAGGAGTAATCCAGACCCAAATCCACCTAGTCCTGTGGAGAATCCAAATATCATATCAAAGGGTAGACAAAGGTTCTCTGATATACCAGGTACTTCTAATATTTCTAAATCTTTGTTCCCTGAATTTTCAAGAAGTCC
>APFE030122005.1:0-13319 GCA_000404065.3 Pinus taeda | reverse complement strand
ATTAGACCTTTAAAATTAAGAACGGTAACCAACTCTCAATTAGAAAAGTGCATCTGAAAGGGATGTAAAATATATCCATTATTGGTAGGATATGCCAATTCAAAGAGAAAATATGTTTCTTTAGAAAATATACCTGTAATACATAATTTTCCATATGTGTTTCCTGAAGAAATTTGGGGACTTCCTCCAAAAGAGACATAGATTTAACTATCGAATTAATTGTGGGAGTTGCCCCGATATCACGAGCCCCAAATCGCATGAGCATACCATAGTTGACAAAGCTAAAGATCCAGCTACAAGAACTGCTTGATAAAAAGTACATCTGCCCAATTCCATCACCTTGGGGAGCCACGGTACTCTTCGTTAAGAGTAACGATGGAACCCTACGAATGTGCATGCATTACTAGCAATTGAAAAAGCTAACCATAAAAAATAAGTACCCCTTACCTCGTATAGACAAGCTATTTGATAAGGTGCTGGGTGAAACAATGTTTTTAAAGATCGACCTTCGTTCCGGTTACTACCAGATCAGAGTTAAAGAGGATGACATAGCTAAGATAGATTTTAGAACTCTCTATGGACATTATGAGTTCGTTGTGTTTCCCTTTGGGCTAACTAATGCCCCTACAATTTTCATGTGTCTCATGAACAATATATTCCATCATTATTTGGATAAATTTGTGTTGATTTTTATCGATGACATATTAATTTACTCTCAGAATGTAGAAGAGCACAAAGAACATCTCCATATAGTTCTGCAAACTTTTGTTGAAATTTCTAATTTTACTCAATTAGAAACCCTCCATGCACTTTATCTGATTTATTCTACCTACTTGTTACTTTTCCTTAACAAGTTATTTACAATGTAAATACTAAAAATAAACACTAGTGCATGCTCAACATATTACAGATCAACAACTAAAAGAAGCAAGAACAAACACACCATATGACACCATTATTTTTGGACTACTGTCCCCAAAAATTCTCGATGCGAGAAAATCGATGCAACTATCTGAGGGTTTTTCTTATTAAGCAATATCATAGTACAATCTTGGTGTTGAAACTAGCCTACCCAACAAAGAATTTATTTAGCAGTAATACTCTGTGTTTTTGAAAAATCTACTCGTTGAAATCCTTGATAATTCTTTCGGCAGCTATTTAGCACCAATTTGCCCCAGAAACCCTAGCGTATGCCCAATATAGACTATGTGAGTCTCTCCTAGCCTAGTCTTAGCTCTATGTCAGCCTATCTTGGCGTGTGATAGCCCAAGGAGGCTCTGCATCGACTCTCTTAGCCTCTGCATCAGCTACGCTGGCCCCTTTGGTGCTGTGTGTCTCTCTCTCTGGCTTCTTTTGCTGCTATCCTCACAATATCTATGCCTCTTTGTCTCTCTATACTCAATGCCCCTCAGTTTCTCTCCCAATCACTAATTCTATCTCTCTTAGCAAACCTCGCTCTAGAGAATATAATGACTCATCCCTTTGGTGTCTTCTCCAAGTGACCCTCAAACCTCCTCTTATACTTTTCTTGTTGACATCTCAATGGCCAAGACTTGATCCATGTCTTTTGGACCACTCTAATACATTCATATTAATACACATTAATATTTTATTTTCCCTAAGTTTAGGCTTAGGGACTCCATTAAAAATATTAATGATTTGAATATCTTATGATCTATTTAGAATACAAACCCTTTCTGGGTATTGGAGATCACATGTACCCCAACCTCTCCACCAAATTTCATGGCTATATCACATGTGACGCTACCCCAAATCAACAACTTTAAGAGAGCATCACTTGTATGCAAAATACAACAAATGTGACTTATTTGAGGAACAAATCCAATATTTAGGACATATTATTACGAAGGATGGAATTGTTGTAGACCCCAAAAAGATAAAAAGAGTAATGGATTGGCTAGTACTAAAAGATGTGGCGAACATAAGGTCATTCATGGGTCTAGCTCGATACTATAGGCGATTTATCGAAGGATTTTCCACGGTAGCATACCCCATCACCTCTCTGAAAAAAAAGGGAAAGACATTCAAGTAGACCATGGAATGTCAAAATATTTTTGATCAGCGTAAGCATTTACTTACCACCATGCCTATTTTGAGCGTTTCAAACCAAAATAAAGACTGTGGTTTGTACAGATGCCAACAAGGAAGTTGTGTGTGGCATACTAATGTAAGAAGGTGAAGTAATTCCTTATGAATCTAGGAAACTTAAGGAGCACGAGAAAAAATATTAAGCCTATGACATAGAACTAACAGTAGTCATACATTTATTAAAAATGTGGCGACATTATTTGATGGGTAAGAAATTTCTTCTAATGACTAATCATCATAGTTTAACTAACTATTTTATACAACCCACTTTGAATGCTAGGCAAACTCATTGGGTCAATTTTGTAAGTGGATTTCATTTTGAAATAAAAGACTTGAAAGGCAAAGAAAACCGGGTCGCAAACACATTAAGTCGGAAAGTACATTGTATATGAATTCTCATTCAAAGAAGCACGAACTCACTTTAATGAGCTGATTAAGGAGGCAGGCACGTCTCATCCATAATATAAATTTTTATGCCAACAAGATTTTTTTTTAAATGGCAATGAATAGCAAGTGGGATATAAAATAAATCATGAAGGCACGTTGATTTATAAGCAGAGAATATATGTACCTAACCAAAAAAATGTTAAAGACTTAATTCTAGATGAACATCATAAAAATTTGTATGCGGACCATCGTGGATATCATAAACTAATTACCACACTTAGAAATGAATATTTATGGCCTCGTATGAAGAAAGAAGTGATCCAATACTTATCTGCAAGTAAAAGTAGAGTATAGTCATCCGCAAGTAAAAGTAGAGTATAGTCATCGAGCCCGGTTGTTACACCCTTTGCCTATTTTCGAATGGAAGTGGGAAACCATTTCCATCGATTTTATTAAGGGACTACCTAAGTCAAAAAAAAAGAATGATTCAATAATGGTGGTTGTGGATAAGTTGAGCAAGTCTCCTCACTTCATACCACTACAATACCTATAAGGTTGTACAAATTGCTAATATATTCACTCAAACCATTTTTAAATTACATGGATTACCAAAGGTCATATTTTTTTATCATGATGTAAAATTCACATGAGCTTTCTCAAAAGCCTTTTTTGAAGGTTTAGGCACCCAACTACATTTTAGCACTTCTTACCACTCCCAAACCGATGGGCAAACCGAGGTAGTGGAAGATATGTGCAGACTAAGTAATGAAATAGCCATCCAAATGGGAGAACCATATACATTTGGTAGAATTTTCTTATAACAATGGTTACCACACATCACTACAAATGAGTATGTTTGAAGTAGTGTATGGACAAAAGCGGAGGACATGGTAAATTTTAGGGGCAAATTTTAGCCAAAGGGAAACATTTAAGGGGTTTTCATTTGAGAGGGGCAAACTTTTTATAAAATGTTCATTTAATATTTTTAGCCCAACTTTTATTTTTCATTTTAGCGTAGAAAAAGGGGCGAATAAGCTATGAAAATTCCCATTTGACGTGATTCCCCTAGCTTGTGAAGTTATATTCCATTGAAGTCGTCCATTTTCTCCTTTGCAATGTTAAATTCGTTTGCAATGGCCCATTTTATGGCTTGGTAGGTGGTTTAGGAGGTTGTATTTGGTCCCAATAAATAAAAATATAAATAAAGAGGAAGTATGGTAAATAAAGAAAACCTATTTATATACTTACTCAAAAGGTATGGTAAATAAATAAAAATATAAATAAACTAGAGGTATGGTAAATAATAAAACTTTTTTTTATATTTAGTCCATAACCGCCCAAATACCATATTTATAAAAGAGTTATGGTAAATTAATAAAAATATAAATAAAGTGGAAGTATGGGAAATAAATAAAATATATTTTTATACTTACTATGGTAAATAAATAAAGATATAAATAAACTAGAGGTATGGTAAATAACTAAAATCTCTTTTTATATTTAGTCCATAAAGCTCTTTCTATTTAAGAAATCTAAAAAAATGTTTTATTCAAGTGAATCCTATGTGCCAAATAACATATTTATAAAAAGTTAGGCTAAATTAATAAAAATATAAATCATATGTGGCAAATACCATATTTATAAAAGAGGTATGGTAAATTAATAAAAATATAAATAAACTAGAGGTATGGTAATAAATAAAACATTTTTTTTATATTTAGTGATCCATTATTTAACATTTTTATTTTTATTGTTTTATATAGAGTGATTTAGTGACCCATTTTCAAGGTAATTATATATATATATATAGAAAAAAGGTTGATCTTTTGTTAGGGTCGCACGATAACACTCTACCAGGTCATACCCTAACCCTCTACCACGTCATAGTCAAGAGTCAATAAACCCCATATTAATAATTATAAGTGGTTAATGCGCAATTAATAAAGGAACCCTAGTTAGTTGCAAATGGGAAGTAGTATTAGATAGATGGTATTAGTAATACACTCTATTGGCCGCCCGTGGTATTACAAGTAGGAGTAATATATATAAAGGATAGAAACTTAATGCTAGGAGCATCCTGTCTTATTTTTGTAATCTATCCAGCTCTGCTCTATTGGAAGTTGCTGCGAGGTTGCTAGTGGAAGCTCTATTGGAAGTTGCTGCGAGGTTGCTAGTGGAAGACTATTGGAAGTTGCTGAGAGGTTGCTACTCGAAGAGGCAAGTGAAGATAACTCTCTGAATTATTTGTTCTTGGTATCTTTTCTTAGTATATTCTGTGTTATAGGTCTCTTTTATTCGCATATTGTGTATTTGGGTATCATTTGCAGCTTAAGAGCATAACATCTTTGGACTATATTTAGGGCCATAAAAAAACCAAAACTCCACCTATTGCTTCATTACTACTCAGTGCACAAGAAATGTATATAGATCCCTCCATTAAAAAGAAAGTTGATCTCACCAAAAAACACCAAGCCTCCACCCATTGCTTCATCAGTCTGTATTTCCCATTGCTTCATTAGTCTGTAGTGTACAAAAAATGTATGCAGATTCCTCCAACACCAAACCTCCACCCATTGCTTCATTAGTCTGTAGTGCACAAGAAATATATGCAGATCCCTCCTTTAAAAAGAAGGTTGATCTCGCGAGGAAACACCATGCCTCCACCCATGGCTTCATTTGTTCTCCGTTCGTTCTCAAATGGTTCCGTCGGCCATTAATGCCTTCAATTTAATCCTTTTCAAGATTTTCCCCTAGGAATCATCCTCGAGCGTGAGAGGTGTTTCTCCCGACACCACTTTCAATGCAAGGGAATTCTTGCTAGCAGCATAAACCCCCTCCCTGTGGCCAATCGACATCCAAGGAAGATTCTCCCGTTACCTGTGGCCAATCAACACTCTGCTATCAACTACCGTCCAAGGAAGATTCTCAATATGTTATATAGGGATAGTCTATGGAATGTACGAAGAGGACTTTTTTGCGGGATAGAGCCTCCCGTTAAGCCCTTATGGGAAGAAACGCCGACAAGACAACCATGTCCCTTCACTCGATGATGTATTGTTCCTATCCTATTGTGTAATAAAAAATTTCGCACTTCGTCAATATTCCATCCCTCGTTGCCAGCAAGATGCTTGTCTGGCCCCATGTACTATGAGTAATAGCAGATCATAGTGGTAGAGGCCTGACTCTGACCGCAACAAGAATGTGACAGCATATAGCATAGTTAGTTTACAAGAACCAATATAGTATAGTTAGTTTAGAAGAAATAGATGGATAGATAGTTAATTTGGTTTTAATTATTATTTTTTATTAGGGAAAATTTTAAGGATGGAAGTTTATTTTAAAGTTTAGTTATTTTGGCTAATGATTTTGTAGTAACTTCTAGAAAATCTTGTAGCTTCCCAAAATCAAGGAAATGATGGTTCCTTATTCATTCTGATTTTTTTGTCATGTAGATTGGACCACCTCACTATGCATGAGGCCCTACATTCTAAGCTCATCAAGAGCATTGAGTTGTTGCAAGCTATCTTTCTGGACATTAGTGATGTCTCAGTCCAATTTTTTTGCCATTTTTAGCGTGATGTACTCATTATTAATAGACAACAATGCCTTATTTCCATAAACCAACTTAGAGGGGGTGAAACTACTGGTGGTTTTCTACCTAGTATTATTGGCCCAAGTGGAGTCCAAAGTGAGGTTGGCCAATCACTTATGGTGCTATTGAAAAATGTATTCAATATTTTCTCTAAATCTCTATTCATGAGGTGGAGCTACGCATTTGTTGGAGGATGATATGGAGTGAATTTTTTGTTGCTTATATGATGTTGCTCCATGATTCCCTCAATTAAATTTGAAGTGAAGTGAATTGAGCCCCTCCCTTCACAAAAGATGTTTTCAGGTAGAAACTTGGCCACCTTGTGCTATGTTGCTTCCTTTATTGGCTTTATTTTAGACCACATTATCAAATAATTAGTGCACATAATGATGTATGTCTTTTATTTGGATGGGGATCAATTGGTCCAATGAAATCCATGTCCCACTTCTCAAATGGCTCAAGGGTCACTTGAGTTTGCACAGTCATTTCATACTTTAGTATCATTTTGGTCTCTTTTGGCACTCATCACATCCCCTAGTGTACCTCATATCATGTTAGTGTAGAGTAGACAAATAGTAGCCAACATGAAGAATTTTGAAGGTTTTTCTCTTAGAAACAAGGTGGCCCCCATAGGGTCCATCATGGCATGCTCACATGCAGTCAAAAACCCCCTCCTCCCTTACACATCTCTTCAATATCTCATTTCTTCCAAATTTGGACAGATTTTGGTGAATCTAATTGGAAGTGGCATTTTTTTTATATTAAATGAATCAAATCACTATAAAAATAAATGAAATGCCAAAATACTTTGGGAAATTAAATTTTATAACACTGCATGGTACAGGCCAAACACATGGCAGAAAGGAATGACCAGAGGCCTTATTGGCTCCCAGAAGGGTGGGGCTATGAAGTAAGAGTAAGAAGGAGTGGAAAGATTGATAAGGTATTGTTCTCCTCCTAAGGCCAAGGATGCAGTGCTTGTGTTTTATTTTTAAATACCTTTGTATAGCAAAATTTCAAAAAAATTGTCAAGTAACAAAATAGTATATTTGAAGTAGGCACCATTGAGAATTTCAACTTATTAGTGATTTCTAATATTTAAAAGTTAATTCCTATTAATGTAGTTGAGAATTATATTATTATATCTAACCATCACAATTGTGTGTTTATTTACAGCTTTATTATGAACCCATGACAGGACGTCAGTTCAGATCTAAGAATGAAGTGTTGAGTTTTCTATCAGGAGGAGACAAATTAATACTATTGTTGCTTGCAGCAGAGTGCATAGATAGACTTAGTAGGAATGTTCCAACAGATTAGGGTATTAACTTAGCTCATTAGGAATGTTCTAAATCTGCATTGCTGTAATAAGGAAATAAACATAGAGCTCTAGCTTAGAAATGTATTTTGAAATAATTTTTGATTGCATGCATTTGATGTACCCTATGGGCAGCTAAACATGAAAGGTATTACAGTGATAAAGTCTACTTCTAAACAAGATATTATATTCCCACTAGAAATTAAGTTGGTTTTGTGATTATGTGATTATTTTCTCACTTCAATTCTTACCATGTGATTATTTTGTCTTCCCATACCTGATATGTTTCCTCATATGAAAGTTATTACCCTAAAAGTATGTAATTGATTTTTCTCTCATGGTAACTACAGAAATGATAGCTTAGTAATATATTGTTCAAAACAGTTTCTATTCATTACATTTATAGTTCGAAAATATGTAATTGATTTTCCTCTCATAGTGGCTACACAAAATATAATTATGCACATTATTCAAAACCTAGATATTATTCAAAAGAATCTCCATTCATAATTAAAAAGAACTTCAAAACATAAAACATATTTAAGTAATTAATCCACCCAATATTACATATTATATAGATTATAATAAATTACAACCCATATATCAAATACTACTATCAAGTAAACATACCCAGAATACAAAGGTCATCCATTCATCAATACTTGAATATATATGATGATATATATGATGATTATACAAGTTTGAGAATCCATTCATCAATACTTGAATATATATGATGATTATGAGAGGAATACGTGGTGATGCAATACTGATACACATAGTGACTTGTCAAGGCTGTGTAGCATTCAACACAGGCCTCATATGTTATATGTTATACTCTACTTGACAATATATTAAACCAGTGTTTAGATTATAGGTTGCATGTATAGGTTGTTATTATATGTTGCATGTATAGGTTGTTTATGTGTGAGTATATTCATTAAGTTAATATGCAACTTAAAAAAAAGGTTATTTATGTGTGAGTTTAACATGTTAAGATGTTATAATAAAAGATTATATGAAATACCAAAAGGAGATATTCATTAAGCAAATTATAAAAAAAATTTAATAGGTAACTTAACAAAAAAAAATAGTGAACAATATTTTTTAATGTGTGAGTTTAATATGTTAAGACGTTTTAATAAGGAACTTAGAATATGCTAGTAGAAAATGATATGAGAAAAGTCGACTGTTTTATTTATTTCTGGATGGATACGTATATTTCGATTGAAAATACTGGTTTATCATTCTGTTTCATATATATTATCTTTCATTTAGCCTTCATTACGCCTCTGCTTTGGATCATTTCAGGAGCGGACTTTGATTGTTACGGCCTTCCACCAAGATGCATTTCACAGGAGAAAAAGTGGCGTGTAGTTTAAATTTCGAGATATAAAACTATCAGTTGTTGCGCGTCTTTCCTAACTTTTCAACTCTAATTTTAATAAAAGCCACATTGGTTTTTCTCACCATTCTCTTTTTTAATAATGTTAATAAAAGCACCGGAATTGACGACTGAAACTTTGAAAATGCAAAGAAGTGAATCTATTAACAATGCAAAAGTTTAATCTTCATAATAGCCATGTTTAGTTCAGCACGCTGACATCTCTTTATAGATCTACAAATACTTGCAAATACTTGAAAATGCAAAGAAGTGAATCTATTAACAACGCAAAAGTTTGTTTTAGTTCAGCACGCTGACATCTCTTTATAGATCTCCAATAAGAAAATGCTGACTTCTGGTTTTGCAACCTGTCACAAATACTTGCATCCCCTGGAATTTACAATTTTTGGTAACCTTGAAATTCATGAGCGCTACATCTCTATCAATTTTCAAGGAAATTACAAGTATTCCAAAGGCTTTCTTTTCATGTGAAGTAAGCTGTGATGAATAATGAAATACAAGCTGATGGACTGCCAGTCAGTGCTCAAACTTGTAATGCTTGTCCACAGCTACAGACTTTTAACTGTCGATATAGGTATGTTGTTGCATTTCGATTCAAAATACTGGTTCAATCATGGCTTTGCAGGTATAGGTGCGTCTTGCAATTATGATATGAAAAACAGAATGAAACGCAGGAATCACAATAATAACGTGTCAACAAGCATCCTGCTCAAGGATGACTGTTTAAAGTTTGGGTTTCTACTGCCCATTTTTGGAATTGCCTGAGTCGAAAAGAGAGCAGAGTTGAAATTAGAGAAGAGAAACACTCTGCTTATGCCTCGCACAGATTTATTGTTTAATGAAGACATCCAATAATACATTAAAATTTCGAACTCTGTGGAAACCCTAATTGGAGCGTTTACAGGCTTCGGAAGAATTGCATAGAATTCATGAATTACATGTAACCGAATTCATGAATGAAATGCTTGTAGAACTGAGAACTCTGTGGAAACCCTCACCTGGAGCTTCGGAAGAATCACATGTAACACAATTGACGTGTGGGTCACTTCTATTCTGATTTGAAGAAGTTAAAGTTACTTCCATCAAGTGATGTCCGCATCTGTGTCTTAATCCCAAACAAGACAACCATTCTCAACAATTCTCTTGCTCAGTCTTCAGATCTCAACCAAATGGGACTTTAATACTTTAAAAAACATCTTCTTTGACTTAGAAAGACATAGAATAGTGAAAAATAAGATTTTACCTAGACTTAAGAATGAAAGCCATACTTTGACAAATAAAAACTATTTTTCTCTTTTTATATACAAGATATACAATGTCATACTTACAAAGGTCATTATGAAGGCCTAATCTAGTTACATTCTCCAACACATCCTCTTAACTATAGAGGTATTTATAATCCCATCATGAAGTATAAGGAATCGTAAATTAAAGCATTCTAATAAGAAAAATTCAAATTGACAAGCCATGAATTAAGCATCAATATCATAACCAACATTGTGAATGAGGTCTCTAATTGATGAACTCAACTTTTATGAGAACATCATACTTGAAGTATTTAAGTGACATACCAAACTATCTCTAAAGGCACATACCCCATCTAGATGTTCAAAGATTCTGTCTTTTTACTGCTATTATTATCTTTGATTCCTAATCCTCAAAGAATATCAATCTGCTTGTACTACTCCTATCTTGGATTCCCTATCTCATCCTCAAAGAGTATTGATATACAAGTCTATTTCTATCTTAGATTTTCTAATCCTCAACAAGTTTCAATCTTAGCTCCTCATAAAATCCTCTAGAACCTCTTCTTTTTGCATGGCCTTCACAAAGAATTATGATTGTTAATATTGATCTACTGCATGACATATGAAGAAAATAATGTATCTTCCATCATCACTCCCTCTCACTCAAAGAAGAGATGTCTACCAAACAAATATTGCTTCTTAAGTACTCAAGCTTCTTGTATGGAAATTCCTTTGCTAGAATATCAACAACATGTTCATGAGTAGGAATATAGTGTGGTTCCATTACCCCATCTCGTTCTCATGTAGTGGTACTATTTTGTTTGTGTTGATGGCGAAAAATGACCACCTCAACATATAAGGGAGACCACCTAGTCAGAGCCCAACCTAAGCCCTTATTCATTTGACTTGGAGGTTGACACTCACTCTATTAGGTCTAGTTACCCCCTCTCTCCTTGATGACTTATGATATTTCAATTAATTATCGAACAATAAAGCACATCTCTATTAGTTCCTTGTTGTGCACTCTTGAAATATGTAACTAGGTTTAGTCTTCATAAATGACATATGTAATCGTGATTTTATATATTTGATGTAATGAGAAAAATAAATGTATTATTGTTGTTCTTGAGGCATGGTTTTCATAATCAAGGAACATTTTTTTTAGGCCAAGCTTCCATTATGAGTTCCTAGGGCTTTTCATGTCTTCAAGTTCTTAAAATCATTTTCATGTTTGGAAGACCCACTTGGGGCATGCTACATATTGTATTAGTTAATGTTAGATTGGAAAAACCCTCCAAGACCTCATCACAAGTGTTGCAATAAGTCAACCTTCAAAAGGAGCGATCAACCTATCTAGACGAACGTGTCAGGTTAGGAATGATGACAAGCCAACCTAATATAATGGGAGAGGAGCCTATATATGTGAGGAATCTACCTCGCTCAAGAGATCATTCATCAAGGACCCACCAAAAGGATATAATTCTGAATAGGAAAGGAAGGGAGCCTCTTGATAAGCCAAGAAAAGGAGAAGAAGATCGAAGCCTTCTACCATTGTTTTCGGGTCATTCTTCTCACACTTGTGATTGCAGCTAGGGTTTGTGTAGTTAGGTATTGCATACCTTGAAGGAGACAAAATAGATACCAAGGAACAAGTCTATTTTCTACATGGATTCAAAAGAAGTGTCCAAGACAAGTGAAGGAGAGAATCCTCATAAATCTACCCCAATCACCTTATACCCATGGGATCTCTAAAATTATAGGCACACCAAAAAATGCAAGCATGTAATAAGAGGTTGAAATTGAAGAAGAAGTTGAAAAAAAAGGTGTACGAGTTTGTTTGACGAGTAGTGACTTGGAAGGAATAAAATATCTTGATGAATAATTTTGACATGGTTCTTTTGTCAAGGGTATATGTCTAGGAATTTGTCACTTGGAAACTCTAGAAGAAGAAGAACCCTTGTGGGTTTTCATCTCAAAGTTGGAGAGGTTTTGGCCCTCGATGATAGCCTATATATTTTGTCCTTTGTATTATTGTTCATTATGGTTTGGTAGTTGTTTGATGAATAAAAGCTCTAATAATAACAACTGAAATAAGAAGCTAATTAGGTGAAGTAAAAGTACATGACAAATGTTTATCAAAGAGAAATAACCTTCTGTTTTTGCCCCAAAATTTCTCAACATGGTATCAGAGCTAAGGTGTCAAGACAAGGAAGGTCAGCTTAAACAAGGTGATCTAGATTTAAATAGGAATGCAACAAATTACAGAGATAACCATAAACACATAGATGTAGCGAAAATAATACTTCATTTTATTAATGTAAAACACTAAAATATGCTTACAAATGGAAATGGAAATAAACCAGTTAGGGCGATGGTAGCTTATCTCTCAGAAGATATGTGGTGGCTACATGCCTCTGAACTATGGTAAAATGAGGCTCGAAGGACTATTTATTTTTGAGAAACAATGGAAAACCCTAAACATCCAAAAACCTAACCTTAGAATATGAAACACCAAAGTGTGGGCCCCATTTGGGTAAATTGGTACATCAACTTCTCAGGGTTGTAACGTTTCCATATGATCTCTGTTTGATGCAAATAATATCTCGTTAAAAATATCTATCTCAGAACTACGAATTTGTGAAGAGAAACATGAATCCATGGTCCCATGTTGCTCCCTTTTTCCCCAAAAGACGTCATTTAGGGCCTCAAAATGGCTCTCGAAGTTCATGACTCGAAAAAATGCTAAAAATAGTAAACTATGCTACAATTAAGGAAACTGAAAAGCTCAAAGAAACAATGGTGGGGGTCCAAGTGGACATGGCGAGTGGCCACCAATATCCACCTAAATCATTCCTCCCCCCTTAGGAAGCCATGGTCCCATATTACGTTGAGTTCCTCCATGAGATGAGGAAACTTCTACTGAACTTTCTCCCTGGTCAAGGAGTTGCCCTACTTTGACAACTTTATATAGTTGGATATTCCGCTCGTGAGTGTGCTTGATCTATGTGTCCATGATCCGATCCATTGGAGATTATTCCATGCAATCTGGATTCAACTCTCGGGGTGTGAGTTGTTCTACAATGTGAGATGTGTTTAGTAATGGTGGAAAGTATCGCCGAAGGGAGTCAACATTGAACACTAGGTGCAGGCCAAGGAATGGGGGAATGCTGAGCTCAAATGCCTTGTCTCCCACAACCTTGGCAATGGTGTAAGGACCATCTCAGTGTGGTCTAAGTTTTTGATAGGCTTTGGTAAGGCGTT
>APFE030122002.1:24245-38329 GCA_000404065.3 Pinus taeda | reverse complement strand
AAATTACATAAAAATAAAAATTCAATAAACATAACCATAAAATCAATAATTATAATTAATAATTAAACCAGCATAGATCAATTTAACTCCAGATCTACTAAGAGTCAAGGGGGACCAAATCCTTTGAGATGCAAACCTCTTTTAGAATGAAAGCAAATTTTATCCCTCTGGGCCATTGGTAGATCTGGAATTAAGATGGATCCAAGTTGGTAATTAAATTAAAGAGGATTCAAACTTTATGAAAAACAGGTCATATGAATAGTTATCAAATGTAAATTAGATATTGTCACCATTATAATAATTGTATATATTCATACTATCGTATATATTAGTTATAAATATTATGCAACTATAAATAAGTAAAATACATAAATACACATTCTAATGAATTTCTTGAAAAACTCCTTACAAAATCATTAAATTTAAGGAAAAAATAGTTGAAGATCTTTTTGCCATTTGTTATATTTTTCTAGTTTTAGTTTTATTGCTTTTTAATTTGACTTCTCTAATTTTTTTACTTTTCCTTTTTTCCTTCTAACTAATTCAATAGACGTCATGAATATTAACATATATTATTATAATATTTAATTAATATAATATTTTGGAATTGATGCTATATTATATAGTTTATAGTAACTAGTTAACTATATATATATATATATATATACTATCAGTGTAGATTCATCTTAACTCCAGATCTACCAAGTTTAGAGAAAGATAAAATCTCTTGAGGTGCAAACTTCTTTTAGATTGAAATGAGATTTGATATCTCTAGATGCTTGCTAGATGAGAAGTTAAGATGGATCTAGGCTAGTTTAATTATTAGTTTTTATTAAAACTATTATGATATGTGTGCATAAATTGCTCTCCATTTTAGATTTTAAAAAAATTATAATTTTTTCCTTAAAATAGATATTTGTATATTCAAAAATGTTTTAAA
Organism: Pinus taeda; assembly: GCA_000404065.3. Lineage (NCBI taxonomy): Eukaryota > Viridiplantae > Streptophyta > Pinopsida > Pinales > Pinaceae > Pinus > Pinus taeda. The sequence continues at coordinate 37,389 of APFE030122002.1, read as the reverse complement.
TTGATTTAAAATATGGAACATAATCGCATATATAGTTGTGTAGTAATTGAATTTAAAGTGGTAATTTAACTTTTCTCCATTTTAAAACATTTTTTGAGCATATTCTTTAATTAATTTTATTTACTATTAAAATTGGAGGAATTAATAGAGATCATCACAATTAAATTAATGCATAAATAAACAAAATTAAATAAACATTTTCTCAGTAATGACTTTTCATTGAATTATAATATCTTAAACATTATTCTAATAGAACAACTCATAATTTAATTTTTTTTAAATAATGAGCATATTATCACTAATGTAAGTATCATTATGAGAGATTTGATACCCAGTATATTAATTTATGAACCATGAGTATAGCGTTTAGAGTGAAGAATGCTTACTTGGAGAAGCTCTGCAACATTTGAAATGCTAAGATTGTTCACATTGTAAAACAATGGTGAATGGTGGGAAGAGTGTTTGGATCAATGAGATGTTCATTATTATGAGCTTCCATAGATAATCTTTGAGGATGTTTATTATTGAGAGTTTCATGCATATTGAGTATGATGATGGTAAATTCTGATAGTTCATATTTTGAGCATTAGAGCGATAGAATTATAAATTGGCAATTCAAAATCATCAACTTCTCCAAGCTCCAACTAAATCTCTCTTGGCTAGAAAAAAAAAAATTATTGGAATTTTATGTCTTTAAATAAGCTACATTAGAGAATAATATAATGGGAAAACCCATGGGTTGTGAAAACCCAGAGCTTAAAAAGGTAAATTGATTATTTTATCTCAATTTTATTTTAATTATTATTATACTTTAGTTTTTTATTTTTATTTTTATATAAGTTGATTGAGTCAAACTCCAAGCTCCAACTAAATCTCTCTTGGCTAAAAAAGAAAATTCATTGAAATTTTATGTCTTTAAATAAGTTACATTAGAGAATGGGAAAACCCATGGGTTGTGAAAGCCCGAAGCTTAAAAAGGTAAATTGATTATTTTATCTCAATTTTATTTTAATTATTAACTTTAGTTTTTTATTTTATTTTATTTTATTTTTATTTTTATTTTATTTTTATATAATTTGATTGAGTCAAAAGGCATTACATCTCTTCTATACTAGAGTGGAGAGCGCCTCTCTACCCAACAATATACTACAACAATAAATATAATTATTAGTGTATCTGTATATTACTATATTTATTTTTTGTAGGGTAAATATTTTGTATTGCTTAAAAACATGAAGTGGATATATCACGAGATCCAGTTGATTAACTTCTTGCTGAATTTGTTGAGGGAACTATCCACAAGAGATGCTCCTAGGTATTTTGCTGGAAAATTTTTGATTTGGAAACCAAACATCTTTGTAATAAATTTATGCACAACCAAAGGCACATTAAAGCAAAAAAAAAACTAATAATTAGCTTTGTTTATTTCCATACCTAAGGCAAGAGAGAAGTCCTCTGGAATTTGAGAAAATCCTTTGATTTCCTGAATAGTTGGAATGCCCATACCTGAGGTATCATCCACAAATTGTTGATGTGATAGATGGAGATCATCACCAAATAAACATAATCTTTTGCTTTTTTCTCCTCAATTGCCACTTTGAATGCCCTCCCAAGACCCTTTTCTGCTATAATAAAGAGAAAAGGTGACATTGGATCTCCTTGCCAAATACTATGAGAGGCTAAAATGGTCACAATACGCAATCTATTTAAAAAAATGGAGAAGAAGGTTGAAGAGATAAGGCTCTTAATCCAACATATCCAATTAGGGTCGAAGCCAAAGGATAAAATAATGTTGAAGAGATAGCTCCAATTGACTTTATCAAATGCCTTAGAGAGATCAAGTTTTATAAGCATGCTAGGTTTCTTGGAGGATTTTAAAGAGTGAATACTTTCATATGTAATCATCAGATCATCCAGAATTTGATGCCCCTCTAGATAACTAGTTTGTTTCGCTTAAAGGAGCTAAGGTAGGATGGGTTTGAGGTGATTAGCTATTATTTTGGTGATCACTTTATAGATTGTATTACATAGAGAAGTGGAACAGAAACCAGTATCGTCCTCAACTTTGTCCTTTTAGGAATTAAAGTGAAGAAGGTAGTATCAAGAGCTTTTATGATGGTTTTCAATCTCCTTCATTTCTCCACTACTTGCTAGATATCATGTCCAATTGTTGACCAACAAGCCTGAAAAAAGTTAGTAGTGAAGTTGTCTAGTCCAGTGCTTGTTTCAGGGCATAGATTTTAATACCTCTCCTACTTCTTCAATAGAGATATCCCTTAAAAGAGGCTTGTTTTTCTCTTTGGTAACCAGAGGCAGAATGCGTTGAACTATTTTGTGTATAGTCTCCAAGTGCTCTGGCTTGGGGTTGAATAGTAGCTCTTATAATTTTGAACCAACACATTAGCCATGTCCTCATGATCTTGAACCTTGACACCTGCATGGTTTTTTAAGGAAGAAATATGATTTTGGTGTCAATGCTAAAGCATCGAATTGTGGAAGAAAACATTATTTCACTCTCCTTCCTTTAGCCATCTAATTCTAGATTTATTTTCCCAAAGTATTTATTCATATTTCCTTCTTTCTTCAAGCAAAGTGAGAGTTCATTCTTCCTCAATTATGAGGTCCTCTTATCTTCCTTGGTGAATGGATAACTGTTGGATGCACTCCATTTGGTTTTCAAGTTCTATTTGTCCTAAGTGATGTTCCTAACTTTTTCCTTATTCCAAGTTTTTAACTAATATTTCATGTGCTTTGGCTTCCTTTGTAGGTGGAACATGGCCTATCCTTCCAAGTTGGCTAGTTCAGCCCACAAATTTTGGTGATGGATTGGAAGTCTGGATGTTAGAGATAGAAACACTTTAGGCGAAAATAGTTATTTATAGGGCAAGATTTGATTTCAATGTCTAACTTGATCAGCTAGTGATCCAAGCCATGGCTAAGGAGGATGGAAGCCTCCATGAAGATGTCCATGGATATGATATTTTCAGAGGTGAGATGCTTATTTGGTGTTGAAGTATTTATTGGGAGCCACCTCTATGGTTGTTCCAAGTATAAGTGTCATTGTTGGTGCTAAGGTCAACCAAATGAGAAGAAGTCGTAACATCTTGGAAGAAGATGGATTATGCTTCTACCTTTCTGACACCGCCCTTTTTTTCTTCTAAAGAATTGTATCAAATTGAAATTCCTCCCTAGGATCCAAGATTTCTAGGAGATGAGAAGACTAAGCTACTTGGTGGAGTTAAGGAAATGTGGCTTAGTATCTGGGTACTGAAGGATCGTAAACATTTGAAAGAAAACAATTTTTTGACAATCCTATGAGCTGAAATTGTATAGTGAGAATTTTGAAAGAAGCAAACATGTTAAGGATGGATACCTCTTAAGAGTTCCAGATGATAGCAAGACCTCCAGATTGACCTTGGGTGTCAAGAGCCACTGATTGTAATCCTCAACCCCATTTGTCTTCCTCCAAGATATTATCTCCATGAGGGAAATGAGTTGGCGAAGGGATAAATTTGTAAGATCAACTTTATCGTACTTGAGTTGACAAGAATCTCACCCAGTCCTTCCAGAATTTGTTGATTTCTCTTATGACCTTTTTTCTTCTCATCCTTACATTGCTTTGTAGTCTCCTTCGTAGGTTGGACATGAACCCCTAAAGGACTGGCACTATTTTTTCCTATTGATACTTTTTGGGCTTGTTGCCTTTATTTGAGAATGGCTCTACTTAGTATTTTGACTTGATGCTTCAAGAGAAAGTTTGGATCTTTATCTTTCCATGCCTTAGCAATGCTTGGGAGGATGAAAGCATTCAAATCCATTTCTCTAGTGCCCTCATTATTATGTAGCAACTTGGAATCTTTCTCTGAGGGATCCTGGGGACCTAGATTTAGGGGTTGTGAGGAGATAATAGGAGGAACCTCAAAGGATTCTTTAGGGTTGCTTATATCATACATGTCTATTTTTTGGGAGGATGGGTTTGAAGGAGGGGTTGGGGATTCAATGTTTGCAAGTGGTTCAAATTTGTTGTTGGTAATAGGGGTTTTTCCAAAGTGTGCCTAAGGGAGTGAAGGTTTAGGCTCATAATGACAATTAATCAATCTAGGGAAGCAATCTTTATTTGTAGCTTGGCCTTGATCTGGAGTGGTCTTAGGAACCAACATGGGGAAACTTCTATAAAGATGCTCATATTCATGACATCTACAATAATGGAACAAAATGTGTTCGTAGTCTAAGGTTTGCTTCCAGAGGGCATCTTGATAGAAAATGTCAATCGACTCAAGAAGGGGCTCTAATATATTCATATATACAAATATGTGAGCATAAAATATGTATCTTGCTTGTTTAGTGCCTTCCGAGACTTTGAAAAAATGTCCCAAAGCATTTTTTATGCACGCTTCTTCATCCTAGAACTCTTTTGGCAAGGAGGACATGCGAAACAAACTAGGGTTTTCATAAAATGCGCTTTGTCGAAAACATAAGTTACAATCCTACATATTTGAAGAAGTATGGACCATTTTCAAAAACCCTCATGCAATATTACACATTGGCAAAGATAATAGTGAAAAAACAGCTTCCCCAACTCCAATTTAATTTGTCCCTTTAGCTTCCACTTTTACTAAATCTAGTAAGTGAGGGGTTCTTTCGAGTGCCAAATGCCCAAAAATTAAAGCATTATCTCTTATGTATTGAATGTACTCCCCAATTCGATTAGAATGCACCTCAAAGTTTGGATTTGTGGCTGCATTTGGAAGGTAGATCCCTAGAGGTCTCTAGTTGGTTGAAGCATGCCTTGAGGATCCTTGTCGCTAATCTGAGTCTAGATTATTTGCAACCTCATCAAGCAAAGGGTTAATTGATTAACTAGGGTGATAGTCCCCTACAATAACTTTGTTATAGGAGGGAACTCTGCTCCCTCCTACAACACAGGCCATGGCGACAAGAATTGTAGAGGCAACATGAGCGATTGGGTTGGCAAGAAGGTAGGGTAGGGTTTTTCCCAAAGACCATATCAATATGAGGCTATATCAAATATTACTTGCAAATGCCGTGAACCCTTTTTATCTATATATTATTATATTATAACCATTATAATATAAGCTTATTATATACTTATAATTATATTAGCTAATATATTTTTTCATTAACTAAGATAACTAATATTATAATATTATTTGTATATAATAATAATATGTTATTAGATATTATAATATTGGTTAGCAATTAATTAATTATTTAGGGGTGGCAGGAGGGTAAGGGATCCTTCGTGATCCGGATGAGCATCAAGAAAATAAGTTTGTCTGGGTTCTCGTTAAAGAAACTAATAACATCACAAAGATGTACAGGCTTCTACTAGGTCTTCAACTAGCCAATGAAAAATGAATCTCCAGGATCACAAGTGTAGGGGACTCTCTCATAATTTTGCAGAAAGGTATAACTCCTAAGTCTATAAGCTAAATCTTCTTCTCCAAAGAATCATGAGCATCTTGGATTATTTTCAACGCAAAATTTTATATCATATTCTAAGGAACTAGAACTTTATGGCTGACAAACAAGCTAACCAAGCATGCAGTTTGAAGAAAGGGAAAACATAGATCAATGGGAAAAGGGATGGAAAACCATACCATGACTCCTCCAATGGGAATGACAAGCTCATCTATGAATTCAAGCCAAAAAAACATTAGGACCAAGAGAGAAATATTTGATTTGATTGCACAACTCTTGGGCATTAATGCAACTCTTGCTCATTCATTGAAATGTGAATTAATCATTCAATTAGGTCATAGTTTCTCTTGGGAGGTGGCAATGGGAAAGCACGTAGGCCACGTGCCCTTGAGTACCTCACTTGTGGTAAGTCTGCACAGAAGAATCCGGGTTATAATCTCACATCACATGCATTCTAGTCCCGATTAGCCATTCCGGATAGATATACGCTCACATTAGAGGAAAGGATGGTGCTTGTGTGGGAGGTACATGGCTCGTTACTTGCATTCATGAAGGAGAGTAAAGGCATGGGTTTGGTTCCTTCTCATTTAAAGGAGCATGAAGACCATTAGATCTGTGAGCAATTTTGGTTATGCTCCCTCTCTGTTGGGGAGTTCTCATTAAGCCAACAAGATTTGGATGAGAGTCTGGTGTTGCAGTTAGTCTTGGATAGGGATGACTTTCTCCCCTCGAGATTTAATATCTTATATTTGAGACTTCCCTTTGGGGTTTTGGTCAGCAAAGGAAGTGTCACCTGACCAAATTCAATTTCTGACAAGTTTCATTAGCAATTGTCCAGGGAAGGGATATTTCAAGCGACAAGCAAGAGAAAAACTCGTGGCTCCGCATGACGGATGGTCTGCATGTGACTCCCTAGCATCCGCGAAATAATTTGGTAATTAAACTCTATTCATGTTCATTGAATAAGAGTTCAACCTTTCTTTGGTGTTTCCTTAGGGTGTTCTATGTTCATCGTCAGCTTTAATTGGCATGCAACATTTGGGGAGTTGGGTTAGTTTTGGCTTGTGAAAGTGGTTGTAATTGGATCCCTTCTATTTCCAGGGGCGTTATAGACATCTCCAACCACAGACAAGAAGGTGAGGGAACCCCACATACCTGCCCCTCAACCCACACCGTCCTCTCAACAATAACATTGATTGTCACTCCCTCCTTCAGCTCCTCCTACATCTCTCCCTCATAGTTGTAGAACAATATGAAAAAATGCTAATCTCATATCAATCGTCAAAATGACGAAATAGATGCCCTTCGCAGCAAATTGGAGAACCTATCTTTGGCAAGCCCAACTTCAAGACAACAAACTTCAAATGGAAATGCAAGTGTAGATCGGGCAAAGGCAATGTCAGTTGATTCCTCTTCTAGTCAACAACACAATATTGTAAAATTGTTCTACTTTGTGGTCAATTGTGTAGGCTTTATAGTTGCAAATATGCTAGCAAGATATATGTAGTAAACAATCACTATGTCGATGATGTATAAACTCCTAGTCTATCTCTTTTTGTCAAAGAATATGATCTTAGAATTGATGTAACTCTCCCAGTTTTTGCTCCATTCTAGGCATAAATTTTATAACAATATTACTCGTTAGTATTAAAAAAAATAAAATTAATTAATATATATGATGATGATGATTAGCATGCATTAAATACACACATAGTTGTATTAGGAAAACCCCCTCTATATCTATATAATATATATATATATAACTTGCTTATTATAATGAGTATAAAAATTTTAATATTTTTATAATTTTATATTAGTTAATTAAATTATATATTAATAGTAATATATTTTACTCCTTATAAATATATATTTTTTTCAATCTAAATTAATTAGATTTAATTATATTAATTGTTGTTGTGATATACTAAATGTTTTTATGTTTTTTTGGGTTTATAAATTAACTAATCAACCCTTGTAGAGTCATAAAAATAGAAAAGGTGGGAAACTTAGCAAAATTCCAAAAATATATAAAGTCTTATTTGTAGTGTTGTAAGAACACTTCAAATCTATGTACTAATAACATAGTAAATAAATGAAGTTTAATAATTCAAGAATGGGTTATCTTTAGTGAGACTTTTTGGAAGCTTTTCCAATGGGTTTTCCCGTCGAATCCGGCACGAAATTATTGAAATCACAAGCTTGATGGGTAACCCCTACACAATCGAAGTGCCCTAGGGGTTTTTCAGGGTGTTGAATCCATATATATAGTCAAAACACCAGTTTAAGTAACACAAATCAAGATTTCACCTCAAATTTTTCTGTCGGATTCCGGCATCGAAAAGTCCAAAAAATTGCCCTAAAGACAACTCATAATCATTATATCTGTTAATATAAAACAATATAATAAATACAAAAATTCATACTTAAAAAGTTAACTAATACAAAGTCAATCATTGTTATCCTCCTAGCTAGAAGAACTAATAATTTTCGATTGATTGAATCATAAAAACCATATTAATGTATTTGTTAATGTAAAACAATATAATAAATGCAAAAATGCATCGTAAAAAGGTTAATTAAAATACAAAGTCAATCATTAATAGACTATTATACTCTCAGGAAGAACTAATAATTTTAGATGGATGGAATCATAAAGCCATATGTTCACATTACTGATTTCACAATGTTGCAATAAGGTATTAAAGGACATTAAGCTTAAGCATAGTTTGCAGAATTAAATGATATAATTCTTTGTGAGATTAGTTATTTAAATTATGATTTTTGAATGTAAAATGGATTTAATCCCGTGCAAAAATTCAAAGTCACCCAAACAATGCAATTCAAATAAATCGTTACCCAATTTCGAACTAAATTGACATAAAAATATGCCCAAGAAAAAGCCAAAATACAAAGTAATTGAACTACTTTATAGAATTATTTTTACATTAAAAGCTATAATTTTACCAATTTAAGATTATAATTTTGATAAAGGTTATATATCCAAAGCATAAAATGTTTATTTTATATTTTTAAATTTCTATTAACTTTTAATGTGTCCAAAGAAAACTTTCTATAAGTCAATGTGAAAAGGAGATGTAAGATTGCATTCATAATCAACATGGAACTGATATAGATATGCAACATTTAAGAAAATATTAATAACAAAAAAATATTATATATTGATCATATATAAAATGTTTTGATTAAATAAATGTAATTCCTTTAACACTTAACATGGAGTTGATGATCTGGTTGGACAAGTAAATACAACTAGAGTTGTGAGTGGAAGAGATAACAATAGGAAAACCAAGGAGCCATGGCTAGGTTTTGTGAGAGCAGGGGCAGTGGGGCACCGTCAATCCTCAACATGCAGTCGTCAACCCGAGAGATTCTTTTTTCATCCCCCGATACTATCCGGATCAGTTCAAAAAGATAGTTCAGAGGCCAAACAGAACCTCGACAAGACTCTTCGTGCAATTGCAAATGTGTCTCACGGTTGTCGTGATCACAATAATTCGCAAGGATCACAGTAGGCGGAGGAATCAAAGTGCATAATAGGTCCTGCGATGAGGAACCTCCTAACAAAACTCTGTGAAGGTGACCACAATGAAGGTGAATGAGAACGTTTTCTGCCGGGTCATTCTCATGTTGACCCATATCTAGAGTTTATCCTCCATGGGAGAAGCGATCACAGTAAAATGGCCCTCTTATTTGTAGAAACGAATAGAGAGGCTAAATCCACTACATATCTACTCGCTCAGTCCCTTCACGATATAAATTTGGATGCCAAAAAGGCAGCACGAAGAGAAGATCAGTGGAGGGTTATGGATCTGGGGTCAAAAATAGAAAATATAGTAGATATACTTGACATTCCTTCGGATCTGGTAGTTTTAAGACCAAATCTAAGCTCCACTAATCGATTCTTGGTAGAAGCTGGCGAGGAAAAGTAGGAAGTTTCTTCTCCTGAAAAGTATCTATCGGTGAGCTATGAGAAAATACTTATTTCAAGTAAGGATGAAGTTTTCCAAATTTTCGCACAAGCCCTAATAGGAATATCGATCATCTTGAGGAATGTCTAGTGCGATATCTGAAATGGAAGATCTATAACAAAACAGGTCTTCCAGTGGAATCACAAAATCTAATCTATGTGGGTAGATCCATTCAAGATCAAGGAATTTACAAGATTATGGCGTAGAAAATAACTCCTCGATCATTATTAACATGAGCTTTAAGGGGCTTTGACAGGTACTAACATCCCCAAGGGCCCGAGATTGGCCAAAGGAAAAACCAATGGATTTAATTTATTCAAAGATGCCCTCAAATGGAAGGTTACATCTTCAAGTAAACCTAAACAAACTCTCAATATTCTTGGACCCTATATTGTGGAGCAGATGAATATAACTCTGGTAATGACAGTAGATCTAGCAGAGATCAATAATATTTGTACAAACTATGATCTAGGTGGATATTATGGCCACCTGCCTATTCCACTTGGACCCCCACCATTGTTTCTTTCAGTTTTTCAGTTTCCTTAATTGTAGCAGAATTTACTATTTTTAGCAGTTTTTCGGGTCCTGAACTTCTGGAGTCGTTTTGAGGCCCTAAACGACGTTTTTTTGGAAAAATGTGGCAACATGGGTCCATGGATTGATGTTGGTAATCCCAAAGTTGTAGTCCTCAGATATATCTTTCTAACGAGGTATTGTGCGCGTCAAACAAAGATCGTATGCCAAAGTTACGACCCCGGGAAGTTGATGTACCAATTTACCCAAAACGAGGCCCATAGTTTGGCGTTTCATCTCCTAGGGTTAGGATTTTGGATGTTTATGGTTTTCAATTGTTTCTCAACAATAAATAGGCCTTCAAGCCTCATTGCAAGACAATTAAGAGGCATGTAGTCGCCACATCTCTCCTTAGAGATAAGATACCATTGCCCGAGCTAGTTTATTTATATTTATGTTTGTAAGCCTATTTTAGTGTTTTACATTAATGAAATGAAGTATTATTTCTATTGCATCTCTGAATTTATGGTTATCTCTATAATTTGTTGCATTCCTGTGTAAATCTCGATCAGTGGTATCAAAGTGGTCTGCTCTTTCTCTGTTTTTCATTGCATGTCCCCAACGAGGTCGAGATATACAGAGTTAGGGCTTGAATTGGTCGAACCTTTGCAAGACCAGCCTCACAAATCCCGACTACCTCCCATGGTGGATGAAAAGAAAGACGAGGGGGTAGGAGATCCTATCAAAATCTTGCTTGAAGAGGCCCTCGAGTGACAAAGGAACGCGATGATGGACAACTTTACCCAAATCCTTCAGTGGCTGCCCAGGGGCGACACATCTACTTCCAGCAGCTACTCTGGAAGTGCCACACCCTTTAAGGTACAAGTTAACTTTGACATTACCATATTTGAGGGTCGGATAGATGCTAACGTTGTAGATAAACGGTTAAATCTGCTAGAAGGGTATTTTTATGTTCATGATTTTTCCGGTCAGGAAAAAATTACTTTCGCTCTTCTCAAAGCTGCCCCACACGTTAAGGACTAGTGGGAAACCTGTTATGAGCAGAAGGATGAAAGTATGGTCTCATTGTTTTTAGCTGCACCCACTTGGAATTCATTCTGGAATTCCATCAAGGAGTAGTACTACCATGTCAGAAGCTATGAGGATAAATACATAAAGTGGACCATGCTGCGACAGGGAAGGGACCAAGACGTGTCAGAGTTTACCAATATTTTTTATACCCTCTGCACAAAGTTTGGTATCAAGGATTCTGAGCTGCATTTGGCACTCAAATATTGCGGCTACCTACACAGGTACATCAGGACGAGATGGAGTTCCTGGACATCTCCTTGCTTGACACAATGTACCGATAAGCTGTCAAGATCGAGCAGAAGTTTAAACAAAAGAAGCGACACTTTGGATCTGCAAATCCAAAGTAAGGGAAAGGTGCCCCCAAACTACTGAACAAAGGACAAAGCCAAGGTGGGGTGGCCCAGGACAACCTGCCAAAGCTGCAAGCAAAGAACAACACCATGAAGCCGAAGAAGGACACAGGAAAGTGGTGTGAGTTCCATAAGAGCTCCACTCACAACACAAGTAAGTGTCAGGCCAAGCAGTCAATGGTGGCTGAGCTAAAGTCTTTGGAATAAGATGCATGTTCCAACTCTGAGATAGAACCCGATAAGGGGAATGACAAAGGGAAGCAGATTATCGATGCGGAGCCCAACGCCACCATTGCCACCATGAAGATCTAAAAGGAGGAACCCGAAGATCTAGAGGAGGAGGAGCACTTCTTCCACTCCCAGATGTGGGTAAAGGGCTCCCCACTATAGTTCATTTTCGACAGCGGGAGCCAAAAGAACCTCATTGCGGCAGAGGTCGTGAAGCGACTGGGTTTACCGACCATAGCATATCCACAACCATACACCATCGGGTGGCTTCACCAAGGATGGGATCTTTGCGTGAGCTAGCAGCGTTGCCTTCCATACAACACCAAGCCCTTCATGGATGAGGTATTGTGTGACATTGCTCCCCTTGATGTTTGTGATGTATTATTAGGCCAACCATACTTGTGGAAGCAACATGTTGTGTATGAGTCAAGGCCTCATGTTGTTATTATTACTTTGGGAAATAAGTTGTACAGGATACTGAAGGTAGCACCACGTACCGCCATCTCTTTGTTACTGCAAAACAATGCAGTAAGCTCATTTCCAAAATCGGGAAATTTGTTTTCCTGATGATACGCCTTCAACAAAATAAGAAGACGGTGGCCACATCATCCAGACAGGGCCCCTTCGCATGACAACTATAGATGGACAAGGTCGTGGAGGAGTACGGGGACATCTTCACCTCCCCTGCAGGGGTTTCTCTGCACTGTCAAGTCAAGCACTCCATCGATCTGACCCCAGGCACATCGTTGCCCAATGGACCAATCTATCGGCGCTCCATTCTGAAGAACGATGAAATCAAGAGGCAGATTCAGGAGCTGCTGTAGAAAGGTCACATCTGACTAAGTTCATCACCCTGTGGGATCCCGATCGTGTTGGTACAGAATAAGGATGGGACTTGGAGACTCTGTATTGACTATTGGGTGCTGAACAAGATCACTGTCTGGAATAGGTACCCCATCCCACGGATTGATGACCTTCTGGACCAACTGAAGGGGGAAAAATATTTCAGCAAGATCGATTTGAAGTTAGGATATCACCAAGTACCAATCGAACCCTCCAATGTGTGGAAGACTGCCTTCAAAGCCAAGGAGGGCCTTTTCAAATGGTTGGTTATACCTTTCGGATTGACAAATGCTCCTGCAACCTTCATGAGGCTCATGGATGACATCTTGTGGCCATTCACCAACTCATTTGTAGTGGTATACTTGGATGACATCTTGATATTAAACCAGAGTTGGGAAGAGCACCTCCACCACATCTGACAGCTTCTCCAAACATTGCGACAACACAAGTTATGTGCCAATTTGGAGAAATGCACTTTTGGCATGACCCAAGTTCAATATCTAGGATACATTATTGATGAACGAGGGGTGAATGTGGATCCAGCTAAGATCCAAGTCATTCGGGATTGGCCATCTCAACCACTCTGATAGAGCTCCACAACTTTCTGGATCTTGCCAACTTCTACCGTAGGTTCGTGTTGGGATTTTCTCATATCACTTGGCCCTTGAGTCAAGTCACCAAGGGAGG
>APFE030122001.1:44361-94180 GCA_000404065.3 Pinus taeda | reverse complement strand
CACCCAACAATCTCCCACTTGGAGACTGATTGTAGCAACTCCACCGCTGCTCCATTTGCTGGACAATGACTCCTCTTTTGACCTGGCTGTTTCTCATCTTCATCGTCATCCTTGAAGACCAAATGAAATTGAGCATATTCTCAGTTTCTCCCTGGTTACAACTTTTGTTAGCATATCTGCAGGGTTCTGGCTAGTGTGTATCTTTTCCAGCTTCAACTCTCCATCTTCCAACACTGATCGTATGAAATGGTACTTGAGCTGCATATGTTTTGTCCTAGAATGAAATGCTGAGTTCTTTGCAAGATGAATGGCACTTTGACTATCACTGTATAACGTGCCCATATCATGCTCCTTACCCAATTCACCCATAAATATTTGTAACCAAATCATTTCTTTACTAGCCTCTGTAGCAGCAACATACTCTGCTTCTGTTGTTGAAAGTGCAACAACACTTTGGATTTTTGAAACCCAACTAACAGATGTTCCACCAACAGTGAATACATATCCTGTAGTGCTCCTCCTGTTATCTCTGTCACCTGCCATATCTGCATCAACATTTCCCTGTAGAGAAATGTTTGAACCACCAAAGCATAATGCTTGATCTGTGGTACCCTTCAAATATCTGAGAATCCATTTCACTGCCATCCAATGTTCCTTTCCTGGATTGTTCATGTACCTGCTTACAACTCCCACTGCATGTGCAATATCAGGCCTTGTGCAGACCATTGCATACATTAAGCTTCCAACTGCTGATGCATATGGAACTTTAGACATATAATCCATGTCTTCTTGGGTCTTTTGGGCACATTTCCTTGCTAAGTTCGAAATGGCTAGCAAAAGGTGTACTAACTGGTTTTGCATTGTGCATGTTAAACCTTTTCAACACCTTTTGTATGTACTCATTCTGAGACAATGTAATTTATGATTTCCTGCTCTAGTTTATTCTCATACCAAGGATTTTGTTTTGGCAGTTCAAATTCCTTCATTGCAAATGATTTGCAATTTTCTTTTGAGACATTATTTCCTGCATGTTAGATCCTGCAACAAGCATGTCACTCTACATACAATAACAATATATATAGCTGCCATCATTTTGCTTTTTTCAGATTAAACACATGATTAGAGTGACATCTAGTATAACCTTGTCGACATTAAACTTGTCAAATTTTAATACCACTTGCCTTGGAGCCTGTTTTAAGCCATTCAGAGCTCTTCTTCAACCTGCACACAAGTTTCTCCTTCCTTTCACTTCATATCCTTGTTGGCTGCTGCATATATATCTCTTCCTCCAAATCCCCCTGGGGAGAAAGTTGTCTTTACGTTCTAACTGCTCAAGATGCAAATCTTCAGCTGCTACAAGACTCAAAATAGTTCTGATTGAAGTCATTTTTAACAACAGGAGAAAATACTTCATCAAAATCAATACCTTTCTTCTGTGAAAACCCCTTCACCACAAGTCTAGCTTTGTACCTCTGTTTTCCTCCATCTTCTTCCTTCAACCTGTAAACCCATTTATTCTTCAATGTAGTTTTCCTGCAGGCAACCTGACTAAATCCCAAGTCTGGTTATGCATTAAGGAGTCCATCTCTTCTTCCATGGCTACCTCCCACTTCTTCCTGCTTTCAACCTGCATTGCTTCTTCATAACATTCGGGTTCACCGAATCAGTCAACAATAAATAATATAATGAAGGAGAGTATCGTTCATGGGGTCTACTTATCTTGGTAGATCTTCTAACATCGCTTTTCAGTGTTTGGTGCCTGTTGCTATTTGTGGTGGTTGCTGCCTGTTGTGGTGTTTGATTATTATTATTTTCAGGCACCTTTTACTTTTCAGTGATTTCTTCAAGAACTGTGTATTCCTGTGTTTTCTTCTTCCCGTTTCTTTTCCTACAACTGATTCTTATACAAGACCTTTTCATTGAATATTACATTTCTGCTCCTAATGATTTTGTGATTTTCATAATCATATAAGCGATAACCAAAATCATTAACACCATATCCAATTAAGGTACATTTCTTTGACTTTGCCTCAAGCTTTGTTCTATTTTCTTTATCAATATGGACAAAGGCCTCACAACCAAAAGGCTTTAAAAAAGAGTAGTTTACCTTTTTACCTGTCCCTGCTTCCTTTGGAACACCACCATCCAAGGAACTTGAAGGCCCTCTGTTTATTAGATAAACAATAGTATCTACAACATCTTCCCAAAACTGTAAAGGCAATCCTACATGCAATCTCATGCACCTTGCACGCTCCATGTTTGTTTTATTCATCCTTTCTGACACACCATTTTCTTGTGGTGTTCTTGGAACTGTCTTCTCTCCACAAATTCCATGCTCTAAACAGTACCTATCAAACTCTTTGCTGCAATATTCACCTCCATTATCTGATCTAGGACACTTCAATTTCTTTCATGTCTCAATCTCAACCAAAGCTTTCCATTTCTTGAAAGTATCAAATAGATCAGATTTATTCTTAATACAATAAATCCAAGTTTTTTTAGTTGCATCATCAATAAAAGTAACATAATACCGAGAGCCATCGAGAGATGATACCTGAGCAGGTCCCCATACATTTGTATGCACAAGCTCTAATTTTTGGTTCTTCTTTTCTTTCCCAACTCTGAGAAATCTGACTCTCTTTTGTTTTCCATAAATGCAATTCTCGCAGAAGTCCAAATCAACATTCTTCAAACCCGGCAACAAATTCCTTGAGTGAAGAATCTTCATTCCTTTTTCACTCATATGTCCAAGCCTATGATGCCATAATGCTGCATCTGCTCCTTTGGAAGTTAAAGCATTAACAGAGTTAGAAATACCATTGCATAAATACAATGTACCAACCTTTTCGCCTTTTGCTATTACCAGGCTCCTTTGGTGACCTTCCAAGCTTTATCTGTGAAAGTTGTCACACAACCTTCACCGCCTAACTTCCCTGTTGAAATCAAATTTTTCTTTAGATCTGGAACATGCCTTACCTCCTTTAGTAGCCATTGGTTTCCATTCTGCTGTTTTACAAGAACCTTACCCATTCCAACAATTTTACAGGGTTTATCATCACCCAAACGAACTTGTCCAAAATCTCCTTGAACATAGTCATGAAAGTATTTCTTATCAGGTGTGGCATGGAATGAGGCCCCTGAATCTACCACCCAGGAATCAGTAATATTTTCGAAAGAAAGAATCAAAGCATCTTGTAACACCTCACCCGTCACATTTGCTTCATGGTTGTTTTCTTGCTGTGAATCTTCTTCTTTTCCCTCCCGAGATCTACAGTCTTTCTTTAGGTGTCCTTTATTTCTGCATTTCCAGCACACTATCCCCGATCTGGACTTGGATTTGCCTTTCCTTGATTTACTGCGATATCCTGAGCTCTTTCCTCTTTCCATTTTTCTTCCCCTAGACTCTGCACTCAAAGCATTTACTGATGTCTCACCAGAGCTTTTCCGTCGCATTTCCTCACTAAGGATAACACCGACAACATCATCAAACTTTAAAGTACTAGGTCCAGACACAGAGTTACTAATGGCCATTACTAAACCATTCCAACTTTCTGGCAATGAGCACAAGAATAATAGAGCTCTAACTTCATCATCAAAATTTACCCCTACAGAACATAATTGAATTGTAATAGTATTGAAATCATTTAAATGATCTGCAACAGATCCACCTTCCGACATCTTCATATTAGATAACCGTTTCATAAGAAATACCTTGTTTGAGGCCGAGGGTTTTTCATATAGTTTCTCCAACGTCTTAATCAAACCCTCTGTCGTTGTTTCCTTCGAAATGTTGAAGGTGACCGACGCTGTGAGGCACAAACGTACTGTTTCGAGTGCCTTTCTATCGAGAAGGTTCCATTCTTCATCTGTCATACCCGTTGGCGTCTTTGTTTTTCTGCCCAATGGTAGGTATAGATCTTTCTAATATAGATAATCTTCCATCTGCATCTTCCACAGCGAGAAGTTTTGGCCGTTAAATTTCTCGACCCTAAACTTACCATCTTCTTCCATTGCTCCCACTCAAACGAGGAACATTTCTTTCTTGCGAGTTTATCAGCCAAATAAACCTTCGGCTCTGATACCAGTTGTTAGAAAATTATATATTACGAAGAAATGGAACACATAAAATATTGCAGAAATATAAACACAGAAAATGCATAAAACAAGAGAGACACAGATATACGTGGTTCACCCAATTTAGGCTACATCCACCCTGAACAACCAGTCCTTCCTTTCAATTATCTAGCAAAATGAAGAGACACAACCTACAACAGATCCGCTGTAATATCCTCTGTTTTCTCTCACAGTCTCACCTCTCTGCTTCTTGTTCAGAGAATACACATCTATTACACAACCTCAAATACAATGCCCTCATACAAAGAGAGGGGTTGCCTTCTAGGGCAAAAACCCCTAAACTAAACATAAGTTCTACCATCAGATCATCTGCCTAATGAATGGCCCCCCGCACCCCCCCCTGTGGAGGGGTGTACAAACTTCCTAGGGTATACATCTGGCTGAAACAAATACCTCTAAACAATCATGCTCCATACTCAACACCCACCATCCCATATTCTAGTTAAGGAAACAACATTTGTTGCACCTCCCCTCCTCATGCCTCTGAGGTTAGCGAGCCTTCTCAGCCAAAGCCTAAATGTAAAATCCCATAAGATCAAATTCGGGCCATCCACCCTATAACCTGTCAATTGGAAAAAATAGTTGGATTGATCCTGGGAGTAATCAGTCTTCCAAATTCTCTGAAGAATAACAATACCACCCCCATGGTGATATTTTTTTATACTCTTGAATACATTGTCCTTGCCACTTTTGGAGAATTAGCAGAATTTGTGGAAAGACAAGAAGTGCCTCCACTCTTTCACCGTAGTGATGGAGACAACATTCTACTCTTGGACACAACTTTCTATGGGTTAGGCAAAGAAGAGGAAGAGGAAGAAGAGCCATTAGACTTTGAATAGAAGAGGAGGACAACAAAGAAGAATACATGGAAGACCAAAATATGCATTGGATGACTAAAGGCCCACTTGCACTTTTGGGTGTTACACAAGATGCCAAAGCATTTCGAGAACCTCTTAATGACGTATGACCCTGATAAAACAGTGAAGGTTGATGACCATCTGGACAACTTTTACCTACATCCGCAAACACTTGAGGTATGTTATGATGATGTTTCATGTAGACTTTTTCCATGTACCTTGGATGGTAGAGCAATTGTATGGTATCACAACCTTCCCCCGAACTCCATCCAGAATTGGAGGGGGTTTAAGAAGATCTTCCTTGAAAAAATTGTTGATGATAAGACCCATGCTTAGAGGTTCAATCACATCTTTGGAAAATAAGAAAACTCATGACTCCATCGCAATAGATTACTACACTTTTGCCTTTCCAACAAGCAGTGCAAAATTTGTGAAGTGTACTACGTAAAAGAAACTAGCAAAAAATTATGAAGAGGTTATTGATGTTGAGAAGGACTCATGCACAATCGGATTCATCTCAGATGATGAACCAACAAATGACTCCAAATACATGGATAAGAGGTTTTAGACCTCTGTGAGCAAGGCCAAAGAGAAAGAACCATATGATATTGAAAGCTTGACCTGTCTTGTCAATTCTCTATCTAATGAGATGGAAGAGCTTAAAAAAAAGGTCAAATGAGACCACCATGAGTAGCAAGCCTCTTGGATTCTACCTATTTAGAAGGATTGCAACTTTTGGGAGTAGTAGTAACTAACTGAAAAATTCTGCGTAGAGCTCCAATGTTGTATTGGATATTGAACACTTAGGCATAGATCAATACTATTCGTATCATGAAGAACTTCATTCAAAGAAAATGTGCCTATAGTGGAATCAAGCCATGAGCATGCTTTCTACGCATCTTTTTGATGTGGTAATGGTTGAGGAGAACACTAAGCCTACAGAAGAAAAGGAAGAATTTGTTGCAATTGATGAAGCTCCAAGTGTCGGGCATGCAATAAACATCTTCAAATATATATTCATAACCCAAAAGAGTATTATTAATAAGCATCCTCCGTGTGACTATCCGGCACATAAGTAGACCAACTAGTACAACCTAAGGAACCAAAGACCAACCACTAGATTTGAGTTGCCAAAGTAGAAATTTAAAGAAAATTTGTAAAGGAAAATCAACCCACTAGTCAACTCAACACATGACACTCAGAGTAAGTTTGGGAATGCAGTCTCAACGAAAAATGATTCCGTAAGATGTAAGGACAAAACCATCACTCTGGAAGCCACAAACCAAGTTACATCTCAAGATACATCAGCCATTCTTCCAGTTGCACACTACAACATAGTTGATGACATGAATAAGTTTTGTATGAACATTTCAATGTTTGATTTAATAAAGATCATGAGCTAGCGAGATATCCTCTTAGAGGCACTTGGGCAAACCACCACAGGTACTGCTACCTATTTAGGCAAGGATTATGGTAAGTATTCTTGTTCTCTCAAATTTGTACTTAATTCTTTGGCAATGGATGCAAATATTCTTTGCCCACCTTTCTTGTTAACTTTCAAAATATTTAATTTCAATGTACATAATTGCTTGGTTGATTCTGGTGCATTGCTGAACGTAATGCCATTATCTGTTGCCAAGAAAATCAATGCAAAATCAAACAAAACAGATGCACATATTATTCTGATGGAAAAAACTCATGTTCATGCGATTGATGAACTCAAAGATGTCATCATTCATTTACCATCCGATGGACAGGTCCACCAATGTATCAACATATTTACTGTGGAAATTCTAGAAGCATACAAAGTGTTGTTTAGTAGAGACTGGTCTAGCAAGCTACAAGGGTACTTTGCCACGGACATAAATAATCAGGTCTAGGTCGAATCAGAAAGATATATGAAACGAACTATCACTCCCTTGGATGGACATAATGAACCAATGGCTTTTGCAAAATTACTTTTCAGTAATTGCATCTTGGAAAACCAACTGGGGTGTTATCTTAACCATCCAAAGTTCTAGCATATACACAGTTTGAGCTCCTTCCTAGTCGAATAGGTGATAATGACCTTTGTATAGTTAGAAATAGTAGTATAAGTACTAGTGTAGTTCATGATGAGGCTCATCAATAGGTAAATTATATGGGTCTTAATGCTGCTCTCCAACTTATTAAAATAAACTTTTCTCACATTTCTTTACATATTTTATTATATTTTTCTTAGTGAGAAGGGTAAAGGTGAGATGTTATGTCATGTAGCCTAATATGTATTAAATGTAGGAATTGGAGCATTTCTGGGCTAATTTAGGTGTAGGAACTTAAAGTGGACAAGGAAGAGGGATTTTAGAAGATTTGTGTAATATTCCTAATTAGCTATGGCTAATTGGAATATTCGATTTTACCCAATTTTTGCCTTCTATAGTTATTTATAAATAAAAAAGTGAGGACAGGGGACATAACTCACATTAAGAATAAAAAGTCACTTCCTAGTAGAACAACGTTGTGACTTAAGGAGGAGCCAAGGGGGCCAAAGGGGGACGCAAAAATGGGGCCCATGCAGACACATGGAGGGACTGCGTAGGAGGGAAGAACACATGGCAAGAGGGGAATCACGCAGGAGGAGGTGAGACTAGGGATTGTGAGAGCCAAAGGCTATAAAATAGAGAGGAGCCCCCTCATTTTGGATCATTCTAGTTATGAGCATTTGTGATAGTCATTTCGACTTAGAGCATGTTGGTTGTTTAGCTAGTCTGCATCATTGTTTACTGCATTGAGTGTCTTCGTTCGGAGATCTCAACCTTAGCCCCAAGGGACTTCGAGTGCCTGATCAGGCAAGGTATTTCCATTGGCATTCTAGCAGTAGTTTCATCAGCATTTTAGCAGTAGTTTCATCAACATTTTAGTAGCAGTTTCATTAGCGTCTTTGAGGAACTGCGCAGAACCCCAACGGGGTGATTTTCAGGGGTCGGCCATTTCAGAAAAGCTTTTTGGGTTTTTCTGGGTTTTTTGAGTAGAGTCTGATTCCAGAGTTTCAGCCTTTTCTGAGGAGGGGAGTAGCCCCAAATCCTCATTCGATTTCCAGCCGCAGCAGTAGCATGGTAGTTTTCCTGTAGCTGGGATGCAGATCAGTGTGAAGCCATTCCACGAAAGCTTTTTGAGTTTTTTTGGGTTTCTTAAGTAGAGCCTGAATCCAGAGTTTCAGCTTTTTCTGAGGAGGGGAGCAGCCCCAAATCATAATTTGTTTTCTAGCAGTAGCAGCAGCATAGCAGCAACATCCATGCAGAGAGGCCATTCTTGTCATCCTGAGTGTATTTCTTCATTTTCCTTGTGCAAGTCGAGGTGCCATCTATCTAATCACCTCTTGTACTCATTTATTGCTCAGTATAATAAAATGGCTTAGCATGTCTCACTGCATTCCTTGTGTATCTGCTTATATTTCCAGATTACATTATTATATGATGTTCCATTGTTATTTTATCACTTCTGGGTTATTATATCATTTGCAGATATTTGGTTGGACTTTTTGCTGGGGTTTGAGGAATATTCCGGGTTAGGGATATTACCGTGGTATCAGAGCATAGATCTGGTTCAGCATGTGGAGCTAGCAATCTATGACACTGGGGGAAAACCCTATATCTGTTATAGAGGTCAGAGATACAGAGACACTGGGCGTAGGTTGGAGAACACTTACAGAGAGGGAGACTGTGTTCTGGTGGTGGATGCAGAATAGGAGGAGCAGATGTAGAGCAGGAGGATCTGATGGAAGATGATGACAAGAAGAGATTTGTGGATATTCTCCTCAAATTAGTGCAGGATCTGTCAAGCCAGATTGAGGTGATGGGGTAGAGATTTACGGTAGTAGAGGCCAGACAATGAGAGAGCCCATGAGTTTTTCAGATCAGTGAGGGATCAGGTGCATCCCATCACTTGCTAGAGCAGCATGATACTGTGCAACAGGGGGCCTCACATGCCCCTACACGCTCTACCATGCCCACCTTCTTAGGAGCAGACACGGGGCCCGCAGCCCAGCAGGAGGCAGAGCTCGAGCATATGGGTGATTATTTTGCAGAGTACCATGCCTATGGGCAGGAGTTCAGAGAATCCCTCTCATTCAGAGATTTTGTTCAGCTCTAGTGGGATAGCAAACCCTGCTATCATCACAGAGGGTATCGACATTATCATGATGGTGACACCCACCATGCAGCGAGTAGATTCCACTTACCTACGTTTGATGGCTCATCAAACAATTCAACAAAGTCTTGGGTGGAGAAGCTGGACATTTATTTCCAGCTTAACCAGATGTTGGAGGCAGAGGCCATCAAGGTGGCAACATTGCATTTGGATGGCGAGGCCTAGGATTGGTGGTTTCATGGGATGGTTACACTGGGGCACTCCACAGTGACGACATATGGCGATTTTACCAGGAGACTCATGGAGCGATTTGATCGGAGGGATCCAGAGCAGCATTTCGTTGAGTTGACAAGGCTCAAATAGATCAGGAGCCCAGAGACCTACATTGCAGATTTCTTAAGGGTCTCCGTGATGGTGCCAGACCTATCCACAACATGGAGGGTCTATATGTATGTTGAGGGGTTAGCAGAGCCACTTCAGGGTTTAGTCCGATCCACTAAACCAGCCACACTCCAGGATGCTATCAGCAGGACCCGGGACTTACAGGATGTCTTACCCAGGATCCAGACACCTTACCCCCAGAGACAGACTTTTCAGTCTAAGGGGAAGGATGTGAGGATTCATCCTCCAAAGGGGAATCCAAGACAAGTACAACTTGATGATGATGCCAGGAAGGAGCTAAAGAAGAAGCAGTTGTGCTTCACTTGTGAGGAGCCATGGGCACCAGGACATAGATGTGCTACTGGTAAAGCACATTTTATTGAGGTCTTATCCAAGAGCAGTGGAGAGGAGGATGACGAGGATGATGTGGAGGCAGGAGATAGCCATGTTGTATAGGGTCCTTTGCCACCACCACCGCCAGCAGTAGGTGGTGCATCTTTTGCACCCACCGAAGGGGCCCTTGCAGCATTGCGAGGAGTTCCCAAGTATCTAACACTATGCGTACGAGGGACAGCAAGTGGCCAGAGAGTATCAGTTTTGGTTGACAATGGGGTGACCCACAACTTCATCGATGCCCAGTTGGTTGAGTGGAGAGGTATACAGACAGAGAGCTTTGATGGGTTTTCAGTCTTCATCCTAGGAGATCAAGCCATGATGTGTGCTCGTTATGTTCCAGAGCTTTCAGTGACGATGGGCACCTACACATTGACTGACCACATTTTCGTGGTCGATATTCCGAACACCAACATGATATTGGGTGTTCAGTGGCTTATCACTCTAGGGAAGGTCACGACAGATTGGAAGGCCCTGGAGATGGAGTGGGATGATGAGAGGACAGGGAGGCATGAGAAGATATAGGGACAACACACATATCTGCCTCAAACTGTTTCAACTCATCGGATGGAGGCAGTCTTCAGAAAGGGAGACATAGAGTGGGCAGTAGAGTTGCGTGCATCAGAGGCAGGGACTACAGGGTAGATGATACATCCGGAGATACAGTCCATCCTTGACTGGTATGCCATAGTGTTTGGGGAGATTCCACCAGGAAAGCCACCAGACCAAGGGTTTGAGCACACTATCGAGCTTGAGCAGGGCATCCAGGTAGTGATCACCACCCCCTATAGGCACCCCAAGGCCTATCGAGATGAGATTGAGTGAGTTATTTAGGAGTTGTTGGCTCTTGGGCACATTCGACCAAGCACAAGTCCTTTTCCTTCTTTTGTGGTGTTGGTGAAGAAGAAGGACAATACATTGAGGATGTGCATTGACTACAGGGTGAGGACTAATCACAATAGCCTCAAGTTCTTTTGGGAGCAGAAGCAGCTACAGGAGAGGCAACAGAAGTGGATCAGTAAGATCCAAGCATATGACTTTGACATTGAGTATGTCAAGGGTAAGAACAACGTGGTAGCAGATGACCTTTCACGTAGACCAGCCACGTTGTCTCTTATGAACTTGGATATAGATTGGAAGGCTGGACTCTTACTAGAGTACTCCAAGGACATGTTTGCATGTGAGGTCCTGGATGGGCAGGTGGAAGATGACAAGTACAGGGTGGTTGATGAGATCATCTATTACAGGGACCAGATCTTCTTGACTGCGGGGTCTCAGCTCAAGAAGAAGATACTCCAAGCATCACATGATTCACCTTTGGTAGGACGTCAAGGGTTTACCAAAACCTACAGGGCCATTAAGGGGAGGTTCTCATGGAAGGGTCTCAAGGAGGACATACTCTAGCACATCCGGGAGTGCGATGTTTGCCAGAGGAACAAGGGAGAGATGAGCCATCCCACAGGATTATTGCAACCTCTTCCCATTCCAGAGGGGAAATGGGAGAGTATTTCGATGGACTTCATCACAAAGTTGCCCATGGTACAGGGCAAGGATTGCATCTTTGTCGTTGTTGACTCACTGATAAAGTACACACACTTTTTTGCCATATCCGCACACTATATAGTAGCACAGGTGGCTGACCTATTCTTCAGAGAGATCTTTAGGCTACACGGTCTTCCTAAGACCATCATTTGTGATAAGGACAACCGTTTCATGGGCGGGTTTTGGCTGGCAGGAGCTTTTCTGGTTAGTGGGGATGGAGTTGACACTGAGTACCAGTTATGACCCATAGATGGATAGGCAGACAGAGATAGTTAACAAGTGGCTAGAGTGCTACTTGCGTAAATATGTCAGTGGGAAGTAGCGAGCATGGCTGAAATGGCTACATCTGGGGGAGTACTCCTACAATACTTCACATCACATGTCCATTGGTATGTCACCATTCTATGCTTTATATGGGTATCATCTTTTATCTTTTGCTGACATGATGTTTGGTGATAGCAAGGCTCCCAGAGCCAAGATATGGATCCAAGAGAGTCAAGATATTCTCCGAGCTCTCAAGGATAACATGGCTACAACATAGAACCAACAGAAGCTGTATGCTGACAGGGGTCAAGTGGAGAGACAGTTCGAGGTAGGGGACATGGTCTACCTATGGTTACAGCCATACCGACAGTCGTCACTAAAGCAGAAGGGGGTTGAGAAGCTTAAGCCCCACTTTTATGGGTTGTACAAGGTGATATGTAGGGTTGGACAGGTTGCATATGAGTTGGAGCTGCCCCAAGGTAGCAAGATTCATAAGTTGTCCATGTATCATGCCTGAAAAAGGCATTGGGGTAGCAGGTGACAGTGACAGATGAGCTACCACCCATGGATGACGAGGGGCATTTGGTATTGCAGCCGGAGGCTATCATTGATACCAGGGAGAGGTAGTCGCAGAGCAGGACGGTCCGGGAATTCTTTGTGAGGTGGAAGAATTTGCTGGATGAGGATGCCACTTGGGAGGGTAAGAAGATCTTGCATCATCCATCACTTCAGCTGCTTGAGGACAAGCAACATTTTGCCGGGGGAGACTGTAATTTTCCTAATTAGCCATGGCTAATCGGAATATTCGATTTTTCCCAATTTTTGCCTTCTATAGCTATTTATAAATAAAAAAGTGAGGACGGGGGACATAACTCACTTTAAGAATAAAAAGTCACTTCCTAGTAGCACAACATTGTGACTTAAGGAGGAGCTAAGGGGGCCCAAGGGGGATGCAGAAATGGGACCCACACAGACACATGGAGGGATTGCGCAGGAGGGAAAAACACATGGCAAGAGGGGAATCATGCAGGAGGAGGTGAGCCTAGGGATTGTGAGAGCCAAAGACTATAAAATAGAGAGGAGCCCCCTCATTTTGGATCATTCTGGTTATGAGCATTTGTGATAGTCATTTTGACTTAGAGCACGCTCGCTGTTTAGCTAGTCTGCAGCACTGCTTAGTGCATTGAGTGTCTCCGTTCGAAGATCTCACCCTTAGCCCCGGGGGACTTCGAGTGCCTTCTCGGGCAAGGTATTTCCATTGGCATTCCAGTAGTAGTTTCATCAACATTTCAACAGTAGTTTTATCAGCATTTCAGCAGCAATTTCATCAACGTCTTTGAGGAACAGCGCAGAACCCCAAGGGGGTGATTTTCGGGGGTCGGCCATTTTAGAAAGGCTTTCTGGGTGTTTCTAGGTTTTTTGAGTAGAGTCTGATTCCAGAGTTTTAGCATTTTCTAAGGAGGGTAGTAGCCCCAAATCCTCATTCCATTTTGAACATCAGCATGGCAGTTTTCCAGCAGCTGGGACGCAAATCAGTGTGGGGCGATTCCAGGAAAGCTTTTTGGGTTTTTCTGGGTTTCTTGAGTAGAGCCCGAATCCATAGTTTCAACTCTTTCCGAGGAGGGGAGCATCTCCAAATCATCATTTGTTTTCTATCAGTAGCAACAGCACAACAACAACATCCACGCAGAGAGGCCATTCTTGTCATTCTGAGAGTATTTCTTCACTTGCCTTGTGCAAGTCAAGGTGCCATATGTCTAATCACCTATTGTACTCATTTATTGCTCAGTATAATAAAATGGCTTATCATTTCTCTCTGCATTTCTTGTGTATCTGCTTATATTTCCGGATTACATTATTATATGATGTTCCACTGTTATTTTATCACTTCTGGGTTATTATATCATTTGCACATATTTGTTTGGAGTTTTTGCTGGGGTTTGAGGAATATTCCGGGTTAGGGATATTACAATTTGGTTTCCCTCCTTAACTCCTCAATCATTCAAATATTCCTCCACCAGATCTCATCATCTCGAAGTTACAAGCAACCAAGCCAACCGAGTCCATTCGTAACCAAGTTAGTGATAGTTTAAGACAAGTCAATCTCGAGTTTGGGAGCCAAGCATTCCAAATTTTGAGGAAGTTGTTTGTAACTTCAATTTGCATAAATAATAAGGCCAAGGGCCTCATTAGGATTCTATTTTTTTTTGTATCCAATAGGCAATTTAGAGCTAAAACATTGTGACTATTAATTTTATGTTGTATTCAATATTTTGATGATAATGACAAGGTTTACCTTGATCCAAAACTGAGTAGACTGAGAGGTATGAAGCTCTTGGGTTAGGTCCCAACCTTAGCAGCATATGTTTCTCATTTTTAACATGTATTCTTAGATTAAAATCATAGGTAGTTGCTGAAGTTATTTCTTCTTTGTTTAATTTACAAGTAGTTGGATGATTGTCTAGTCTTGCTTTCATTAGTTGAAGAAGTAGATCAGTGGTACAATAGTGAAACATAATACTTCAGAAAAACTTATGAAAATGACCTCTTCCTCATCTCCCTGATGGGATCATGGTTTGAGGGCCCCACTCTCATAACCCCAAAAACATATTTATCTTTTGATCATTTCATAGCT
Source organism: Pinus taeda (assembly GCA_000404065.3). Taxonomy (NCBI): domain Eukaryota; kingdom Viridiplantae; phylum Streptophyta; class Pinopsida; order Pinales; family Pinaceae; genus Pinus; species Pinus taeda. The sequence goes on along the minus strand of APFE030122001.1, from coordinate 79,846 downwards.
TAGGGTTCCTTGTTGAAAAGTTCATTGTTTATAATTTCTTGGAAACACCTGTAGTTGTCATTTTGGATCTTGAGCTTTCTACAATTTAAGAAGGAATTTCATTTCATAGATATATTCATTAGCCATCAATAAATCAGATTTCTCAAATTCAACTCATCTTTTCCATGTTTATACAAAGTTATGCATAAATCAAGAGAATAACATGTGTTGTTGCAAGATTTTTTGATCTGCATGGAGGAACTCATTCCGCCAGCCTCATCTAAGCCTTCTCCACCTACTGTTAAGGCTTACCAACCCCTAAACTGAATTTCTGTTTTATAGCCACCATGGGCAATCACCTTGAGAAAATCCAACCGTCCCAAAGCATTTGATTGAGCCTTCGGAACTATGCACCTTCCCTATGTAGGTTTTAACCCCCTACAGAAAATTACCTGCATACAAATTCTAAAACACAGAAAGTAAACAATGCGAGAGCATAAGACATAAAACACATATACATAGAGATTTTCCCCTGCATACCAAAACCGGGACTACCAACTTGATTTTTCATTATATTCCTTTCAATGTTACAATACATATTTATACATGCCAAAGCATCCAATACCATGGACCGAAAACCATCACATCCAAAACCATGGACCAAAAACCATAGGTAGGTCCACCCAACGTAATGTATGGTCCAAATTTTTTTTCCTAGGACACTGCCCTAGACCTCATAGACGGGGGCTACCCACCCCCCTCAAACCCCCCCTGTGACCCCCTCGCTGCGTAATCGGTGCAACAAAGGGGGGGCTTCACCCCCCCCTGACCCCCTGGTTCACTACGTGGGCTAGTCGTGGAAACAATATAACACAACCCAACATTCTCCCACTTGTTGTTTTCTTTCCACAGGGGGCCATAAGATAGCTTAGTCATTTATCCAGCCCTAAAACACCCATTGTTTCTCTACACCTAGAGAACTTCTCAAAGATCATAGATTTTGTCAATGCATCTAACGTATCCTTCAAAGTGTCCACCTTTACCAACAACACCTTTTTGTCTTCTATCATATCCCTCACAAAGTGATACTGAACATCAATGTGCTTTGTCTTTGAATGATAAGAAGGGTTCTTTTCCAAGAAAATTACACTTTGGTTGTCACAGCCTATCCTTATAGCTCCCTGTACTAAGCCCATACTTGAGCACAATCTCTGCAACCAAACTGCTTCCTTGCTTGCATGAGTGGCTACCATGTATTCTGCCTCTATAGTTGATAGTGCCACTACAGATTGTTTCTTACTCATCCAACTGACTGCACCTCCAAATAGGTTAAACACATACCCACTTGTAGATCTTCTCAGATCTAGATCTCTAGCCCAGTCTGCATCAACAAACCCACGAATATCCAATGCTTTGTCCAATCCTGATCTTCCTTGGTAGCACAAACCATAATCACTAGTGCCATGCAAATACCTGAAAACCCACTTCACTACTATCCTGTCCAATGCTCCTTCCCTGGTTTTGACATAAACCTACTCAATACTTCCACTGCATGTGCAATGTCTGGTATAGTACATACCATCACATACATGAGACTACCGACTGCACTTGCATATGGAACATGGGACATGTCCTCTTCCTCTTCTTGTGTCTTGGGACACTGTTCAACAGATAGCTTTACACCTACAGGAATAGGAACCTTCATTGGTTTACTATCCTACATATTAAACTTCTGCAATATTGTCACAACATACTTCCTCTAGTTTAACTAGAGCTTCCTCTTTGTCTAAACTCTTTTAATTTACATGCCCAAAATATAGTTTGTAGCAGCAAGATATTTCATGTCGAATTTGGAGGACAAATGGGTCTTCAAATCCTAGATAATTTCTTTGTCATTTCCAACCACCAACATATCATCCACATACAAGACTAGATAAACAACACGGTCACCAATTAATTTAAAATACACATAGTGATCTCCTTTGCTTCTAGTGAAGCCAAGTCCCCGTATAAATGTATCAAATTTCTGATACCACATCCTTCGTGATTGTTTTAACCCATACAGATATTTATTTAACTTGCACACCAGTTCTTTCTTACCCTTCAGCACAAAGCCTTCAATTTGCTTCATGTAGATCTCCTCTTCCAGATCCTCGTGAAGAAATGTTGTCTTCACATCCATCTATTCTACCTCAAAATCAAAATCAGCAGCAACAGATAAACGTAATCTAATAGAAGCTACCTTGGCAACAGGAGAAAAAATATCACCAAAATCAATTCCTGGTACCTAGGAATAACCTTTTGCTACCAATAGAGCTTTGTATTTATCCACCTTTCCTTCTGCATTTGTCTTCTTCTTGAACACCCATTTGCTACCAATGGGTTTCCTTCCAGCGAGCAACTCCAGCAGATCCCAAGCCTCATTTTTGTGCAAAGATGCAATTTCATCAACCATGGCCTCTTTCCAGTGTTTTCCATCCTCTGAATCCACTGCTTCCTGAACAGTTATGAGATCATCATCAATAATAGATAAAGAAAAATTTGAATAGAAAGCAGATGGACTATACCTTTCTGGCTGCCTTCTTTCTTGAACTAATCCTCTTACACCCGGAGTTTGTGGCTTTTCATCTCCTGATTCCTCCCCTACTATAGAGTCTAATTCTTCCTCCTTTAGCTCAAACTCTATCTTCTCAGGTTTCTTTGGTTGGACTTCATGTTTAATAAAATCTTTCACCTCTCTAAACACCACATCTTGGCTATACACAACTCTCTTATTGTTGGGTTCCAAAACTCATAACCCTTTAAACCATCCTTATTCTCAATAAAGATGCACTTTTTAGATTTACTATCCAACTTGGTTCGTTTCTCCTTTGGAACATGTACATATGCATCACATCCAAATACCCTCAGATGTGAAAAAGAGGGTTTCTTACTAGTCCATACCTCTTGTGGAGTCTTATCCTCCAACATTGATGAAGGTGATCTGTTGACCAGGTAACATGTTGTCTCCATCGCCTCTACCTCGAATTCCTGTCCTAACTCGGCACCATTGAGCATGCTTCTTGCCGTCTCCATCAATGTCTTGTTCATTCTTTCTGAAACTTCATTTTGTTGAGTTGTATATGGAGTAGTCTTCTATCGTGCTATACCACACTTCTTACAGAATTCTTCAAATTCCTTAATGCAAAACTCTCCACCGTTATCTGTCCTTGGCACCTTTATCTTCTTCTCTATCTAGTTTTCCACTAGAACCTTAAATTCTTTAAACCTGTCAAAGACTTCAATTTTATTCTTAAGGAAATATATCCATGTATTCCTTCAGAAGTCATCTATAAATGATACATAGTACACAAACTTACCCAGTGAGGGAACCTTCACAGGTCCAAACACATCACTATGCACAAGCTCTGATATCTGTTTCGCCCTCTTACCACCAGATGGGAAACTCACCCAATTCTACTTCCCATACACACAATTTTCACAAAAATCAAAATCTAGAGAGCTATTACTCATACCTTCTACCATACCTTTACCATGAAGTATTTGAAGGCCCTTCTCTCCAATATGTCCAAGCCTTTGATGCCACAGCATGGTCTTCTCTCCAGAGACCACTAGATTTTCTGCTCCACTTTCAGGAGCCACAAAACTGTTGCACCCAGCAAGAACAATGTTATCTTGCAGTTTGTACAAAGTTCTAGTTCGAACTCCTCACATCAATACCAACGCTCCCCAGACCATCTTGTAGGTATCCTTCTTGAACACTATTTTTACACCTATATCATCTAGCATGATTACAAAAATCAGATTTTTGGCTAATGTAAGAATATGCAGAACACCCAGAAGTGTTCTAACCCTTCCACCTTGCAACTTCAACTTTAATTTTCTGTGACCAATGATTCTAGAATTCTTGTCATCCCCAAAGAAGACATCACCACCATCATATTTATCATACTCACAGAACCACTCTCTATGGGGAGTGAAGTGAAAGGATGCACCTGAGTCAATTAACCATGCCTCATGATCTACATGTGTACTTGAAGAAGCCATGTACACATCCCCACCTTTATCTGAGGTGGTTTTCACCTCTACAGAAGGAGCATCATCAGATCTCTTTCCTTTATTACGAGCTTTAGATTTATAGTCCCCTTTGTAGTGCCCTTCCTTTTTGCCTTTCCAGGACACCACCTTTATAGGTTTTCCTGGAGATTTAGAACTCCCACTCGATGACTTCTTTTTGTTTCAATTTTGGGACTATCCTCGTACAGACAAGGCATCACCATTCTGGCTCTCCATATGTTTCTGTCTCGTCTCCTCCGTCAGCAAGGATGAGACTATTTAATCAAATTGCAATGCATTTGCATTGTTACCTATTGCAATAACTAGACTATCCCACGAATCTGGTAGAGAACACAACAAGCTGATGCACTTATCTTCATTTGAAATTTTAATATCAACAGATAATAACTTACTTACTACAATATTAAATGCATTCAAATTCTTTTTCGATGAGTATCCATCTTTTATCCTCAGGTTATACAGCTTTTTACGTAGGAATAGTTTATTCACCAGAGACTTAGATTGTTACAAAGTCCCTAACTTGTCTCACAAAGCCTTCATCATGGCTTCTCTTGATACATTTAGCAATACTGTATCTGAGACACACAATCGTATTGTGCTCTTAGACTTCCAATCCAACTTCTTCCATTCTTCATCAGACACTCCTGTTGGTTTAGTATCTGGATCTACCACGATCCACTGATCTTTGTCCACCAACAGATCCTCCATCTTGAGTTTCCATAACTCAAAACCCTGATAATTAAATTTCTCGATCTCTATATTTCCACTGCTCACCATCTTCTTTCACCACCAAAATTGATCTCGCAGATCTCCCACTGCATAGGGTCTACCACAGGCCTGAGCGAAACCCCTTAACAACAAAGGCATCACCTTGAAGCCAAAACATCTCTGATACCAAATGTAGGTTTTAATCCCGTACAGAAGATGACCTTCCTACGAATTCTAAAACATAGAAAATAATCAATGCAAGAGCATAACACATAAAACACATATACACAGAGATTTTCCCCTGGATCCAAAAGCCAGGACTACCAGCTTGATTTTTCATTATATTCCTTTCAATGTTACAATACATATTTATACATGCTGAAGCATCCAATACCATGGACCGAAAACCATCACGTCCAAAACCATGGACCGAAAACCTTAGGTAGGTTTGCCCAACTTAATATAGGGTCAAACAAAATTTCCCACAGTGCTGCCCCAAACCCCATCGGGGGGGCTACCCACCCGCCTCAAACCCCCTTGTGACCCCCCCGCTACGTAATCGGTGCAAACAAAGGGGGGCTCTGCCCCCCCCCCCCCAACCCCCTGGTTCGCTATGTGGGCTAGTCGTGGAAATAATATAACACAACCAACACCCTACACCTTATTCCATCATTAGGAATCTTCCCAGCACTTCATTTCACCTTCCCTACCTTCATATAGCCTTCAACTAGTTCCTATAGAAAATAAGGACATCCTATAGTAACTACATGAAACCCTGTTTCAGCCTGTTTTGAGTAAAAATGATGATCTGAGCATAGGGTAGGCCCTCCACGTGAATTTCATGCCTCTCAATGCCATTTTGGACCAGATTTTCCATGCCTTTCTCCCCTAAAAAATATCAGACTGTTTAGCTTAGAATTTACATTTCTAAATTGAAAATCAAAAGACTCTTTCTCTGCAATTTTAATAGAAGATAGCTAGTGCATGCATACATCAGTCATAGTAGTGTTAAGATAATTTCCATGCCTACTTAGTCTAGATGGTTACATGATAGAATGAAAGGTTATATTAGTTCTCTTCTGCAAGTAATGTGCGTCAATTCTTAGCTAGATAATTTCATGTAATTTCATAGCACTTTCCATTCAACACTTTCATTTTCCTAAAATACGTAAGCATTTACTTTTTTCATTAAAGATAATTTTACATTCACTGTTAGTAGTTACACTCCTTCTATTCAGTAGAAGGTTGGTTTGAAAAACCCTAGTGGTCTATAACCCTAGTTGAAAAGTGACAAGAGTAGACTGTTGTATCTACTTTGCATATACCATTGTCACCTCCAAATTTGTATGAACCCCAAGTTGATAAATTAAAGTTGGTAGCACTAGGAGTTGCAGCATCCTTGTTGCAATATTGGGGCTCATCATGTTTTGGCACTGTTGTCAAGGAAGTGTCTAGGTAAATGTAGTTTCTGGTTTCCTTTCTATTTCGCATTCAATAAATAGTTGCAATTGTTGCTTTCTGCTTGTTTTTCATTCAATAGATAGTTGCAATTTCTGATTTATTTCTATTTTGGAAGTAATTCTAGAAAAAACCTATAAACAAAAAAAAAAAAAAAAATCTTTCATGCCTTGTAGGAGTAGAGAAAATTTAGGAAATGTTTCAAATACCCCCACACCATCAGACAACCAACCTTCCATCTTCTTCTATGGTTGTCATCTTCTCTCTCTAACTTTAGGGGAGCTAGAGGACCCATTAGTTGAACAACCAAAGATCTTTGAAGAGCCTATTGGGGAAGAAGAAGAAGAAATCCTTCCACACACTAACAACATGGTTGAAAAGATAAATGAAGGTGCTTTCCCCATTAGAGATATTAATGGAGATGTTAGGATGAAAAACATAAGCCCCTCTGCCCTTCCTCACTTCCATGGCTTAACCTGAGAATACCCTTATACCCTTTTGTTTGAGTTTTCTATCATTTGCAAAACTTATGATTATACCTTTGATGACCAAAACCTGAAATTGTTCCAATCCACCCTTATGGATGTAGCCTTACATTGGTTCATGGGTTTACCTAGGTACAACATCACTAGCTAGGCTCAAATGCAACAATCCTTCAATAACAAGTATAGGGACTATTGTAGGTCCAAGCATACCAAAGAAGAAATATTTAGAATGACCTTTGGGCATGATGAATCCTTGGAAGAATATGATGAAAAGTTCCAACTCAACTACAAAAGGGCCAGATGCACCCTTGATCACGAATCACTCAAGTTAGTCCTTCATAGAGGGATCAGGAAAGATATCCTAGAAACCTTAAACATGTTGTTTGGAGGGAACATTTACCAACTATCGTATGATGATATCAAAACATTTTTCAAAAATCATTCTAGGGCAACTAGAAAGAAGGGTAGGGCTAGTCAAGCTTTGGCCAGTTCATCCTCCTCCAACACATCCATCAAAAGTGAAATTGGGAACATGTTGGAAGACTTTAAGAGTGAGATGTTGCATACTCTTGATCTACAAATAAACACCATGCAGGTTGATGAGCCCCAAAAATGGGTAACTTATTGGGCTCATTTTGCCTATTATTCTAGATTAATCCACCATTCTTCATAGTTATATGCATGCTTTTGAATATATTTATGTTAATTGAATGAATGATAATAGTCACTTGACCACAAAGTCTAATATGTGCTTATTGCAGATTTTGGACATCTTTTGGACCAAGGTCAAGCATTTATGAGCCAGTTGACAGCCAAATACGAAGGAACAAGGCTGAATATTTGTAGAAAGGGTGTCTCCAGCACTAAATGACACTTTCCTCGAGTTCTCCACCATTATCTCGGAGTTTAACAGCCCACCAAAGATGATTTCAAGGGGCAACCGAGCATATTTTGTGAAGTGGCTGATTAACTGTAGTTTTGAGCAGCCAAGCTCCTAAAGTTAAGGAGGGATGTTGGGAATCCTCGTAGTGCATAAGTAGGAAGGCTTCAAACCTTAGTAGTTTAGCCATTGAACAGTTTTTTTTCGCACTTTAGTGCAGCTCTGCATTTTAGCTCATCTTCAAGCTTTTGATGTAAACAATTTTGTGACATGATTACTTTTTGAGTAATGGAGATAAATTTCACCTTGTACCAGCTCTGAGCTTTCTTAGGAGGTTGTAGCTCTTGGGGTTGGGCCCAACCCAAGTTCCAGTACCTCCTTTGTGTACTTTTATGTGTCTTTGTTGCATTCATAGAATAATTTATGTTATTTAGGTTAAGATCTTGCTTTGTCACTTAGGTTGTTTTTTATGATTAAAATAGCTTTTCATGCTTTAGGTTGATTTGACAGTTTGGTAACAGAAAAGATTTGCAAAAAGGATATCAAGCAATCCTTGATCTCATCTCTCCCTCCTTGGGACCATGAGCTGAGACCAAGATAACTTGCTACCACAAAAACATTGTTTTTGCCTTTCCATGCAATTACTAGTGTTAGATTTTTAGTTGGAAAAGTTGGTACCAGTTGTACTTACATGTTTATATCTGTTCTTACTTAGTTTCCATAGTTATCTTGCATGATTTTTTGTCTATAAACTTTTGTTCATCATGTTTCTGGTTTTTAGGTCAGATTAGGTCAAAATAGTTAGATCTTTGGTTTTTATGGTCTTTCTTCAATCAGTTTTGAAAAATAGTGTGCAGAGCACCTGTAATATATCCTTGCCCATCCTTCCTCCATCATACAACCTACTCCAACCCCTAATCCAAGATTCCTTCCCTTTAGTTGCCACACTTTTGCAATTTTCCCTAATTCCTACACTCTTGTGTAGCATCACTCCTTCCATCCTTGAATGAATCCAACCACCTTAACCACTCCTTAGTCTCATTTACTAGGTCCTAGACCCCTGCAGACTTCGTGTAGAAGTTCGTGAGCGTTTTTTCGAGATTTGATCACTGTGAAACTCTCTGGAAGGGTTCTAGGGACCTCTTAGGCCCTCTTCTCACCTTCCCAATCTCCTACAAGCACCTACCCCATTTCCTTTCACCAATCAACCTCTGCACAGTCAAAAATTGTTAAAGCACATGCATAATAATTCTGCAAAATTTCTCAAAAATACAAAAATATGCTTTTCCCAAATTTTACTTTAGAAGCAGCTTAGTCACACGTATTTTACCTTTCCAAGAGCCAATGGTATCCATTCCCACTACTTTCATCTCTTTTCTTGCACCAGTAGGGTTAGTCGGTAAAACTCGGGTTTGCTAGGGTTTGTGTTTCTTTTCAACTTTCGGCTTCTTTCTGTAAGTAGACTAGCCTGCTTTGAGTTAGCTTTCATCCATCACAGTTAAAAGCTTCTTCTAAGAGCTCATAGAGGTTGGCTTAAGCTCCTAGTGGACTTTGCCAGTTGATCAAGTGACAGCCTGTGGCAAGAACTAGTACTTGTGCATATAGCACCATCACTTCCAAGTTTGTTACGAACAACCGGGTTGATAAAAGTAAAGAAGGGAGTCCTAAGAGTTGCAACATCATTGCTGCAATATTGGAGCCCACCATCTTTTTGGTGTCGTTACCAGTGAAAAAACCTGGTTCACCCGCTTGACAGGCAGGAATACTCACCACTATACTACAACTTTCTGCTAAGTAGTTTATTTCAGCAAGAGTAGAGTAGTTGTTTCATTTCCATTCTACAATTTCATTTTTGCAAACGTATATTAGAACTTTCCTGCTTTTGTAGACTAGCATTTCAATTCCGCAAGCATAGATTAGCATTTCAATTCTGCAATTTCAATTCCGCAAGCGTAGCTTAGCATTTCATTTCTAAAATTTCATTTCGGTAGCATAGATTAGTCATTTTCTGCTTTCATTTCAATTCTACAATTCTCATTCTAGGAAGTTTACTTTAGTTAGTTGCAATTTGTTGTTTAATCAATTTCAGTTTTGTAGGTAAAAGCAGAGAAAAACACAAATCAACCAAAAATATTTCATTTCATGGCTCGTAGGAACAGAGACAATTCAGGAAAATTCTTACCCAACACCTCCACCACATCACTGAGTCACCCTTCTCTCTTCTTCGGTGGCAGTGAACCTCCAGAGATACACGAAGATCATCTAACAGAAGAAGAGCAAGAAAACATTCCTCCTGAGACCATGGCTGAACACAGGAATGACATAGGTGATGAGGAGAGAATAGAAGCTGCCTTTCCCATCTGAGAGACCAATGGGGACACAAAAATGAAAAACATAAGTCCTTCAGCCTTACCTCACTTCTATGGATTGACCACTGAAGACCCTGATACCTTCTTGTTTGAGTTTGTTGTCCTTTGTCGAACCTACGACTATGCAGAAGATGAGCAGAAGTTGAAACTCTTTCCCTCTACCCTCAAGGATGCAACACTGCACTGGTTCATGGGGTTACCTAGAAACAATATCACAACTTGGGCTCAGATGCAGTAAGCCTTTAACAACAAATACCAGGATTACTGTAGGTCAAAGGAAACGAAGGGTGAAATCTTTCAGATGACCATGGGAAGCAATGAGTCTTTAGAAGGTGACAAAGAAAGGTTCCAACTCAATTATAAAAGGGCCAGGTGCACACTTGACCCCGAATCTCTGAAGTTGGTCCTGCTCTAAGGAATCCCTTAAGACCTTCTAGATACCATCCAAATGCTAGCTGGAGGAGACATCTACCAACTACCTTATGATGACAAAAAGACTGTGTTTAGAAACCATTCTAGGTTTGCCCGGAAAAGAGTTAGGGGGAATCAACTTTTAGCCAGTGCCACCTTCTCCAAACATGAGTTTGCAAATCAAATGGAAGACCTTAAAAGCGAGATGAGACAAACCATTGCCATGCAACTGGATACTTTCTGAATCCAATAGAAGAAAGAGGAATATGAGAGGGCTTTGGCCATCTTTTGTCCTAGGTGTACAAGGAAACATCCTCAAAACAAGTGTCCATTGCACTTAGTATGGGTATGTTTCGTTTGTGAGGAAGACCACCCTACAAACCAGTGCCCAACCTTACTCAGACTTAAAGCTATGTACCAAGTAGCTAAAGGAGCCATTGAACCACTCTACTTTCTAAAAAAAAGGAGGCCACATGGATCCAGACCTTACTAGTAGGGAATGCAAGGGGCATCCTAGACTTATTACAATCCCAACCAATCCACTCACATACCTTCTTGGGGTCCCCTTGCTCATCCTTCTTGGTCTGCACCCACTCCTTGGTCATATCCATCTCAATACCATACTCAACCTGCTACTCATTCATTTCATTCTCATGTTCAGTCCCAACCTCAGTGGAATGCACCTCAACAGGGGTGGAGGCCCCAATACAACTCTCCTCCCGCCATTTTGCCTCCACCACCTGCTCAACCACAACCATTACCTCCTGCTCCTCCGAGACAACCCCAAATTCCTGCCCAACCGAACCCGAACCACAATAACAGACAAGCCTAGCAGGTATATACTGGAGAGACAACATGCCCTACCTATACTGTGGAGATTCAGGAGATCAACCTACGATCTGGGAAGGTCCTCCTAGATAGCCAACCTCCTCTTGAGGAGGGTGAGGAAAAGAAACAGGAAAGTGAACCCAAAGCTATTCCACCCTTTTCTGAGAGACTAATTGGAACCACGCAACCAAACTCAGAAGAGACTAAACTTCTGGGTGAGCTTAAACAGTTATGTGTGAAAATACCACTTCTTCAGGCCATAAAAGATGTACCAATCTACAACAAATTGATTAAAGAGAAGTGTTTCAGGCACCCAGGTAGGTGCAAGAGAGATGCCCTAACTATCAATGTCATAGGACAACTGTCCGACCTAATGTTCAGATAAGCAATGTGTCTGAAATATCTAGATCCTAGGAGTCCTGTAGTTGATGTCCAGATCAATGGCACCATAATACCCCACACCCTGATTGACGTAGGGGCTACCATTAACATGATGACCAGGGACACTATGCTCAAACTCAACCTTCAAAGTTCCCTAAGAAAGACCTCGATAGTAATTCAGTTAGTAGACCGCTCCATCATGACCCCCGAAGGGATTGTGGAAGATGTAATGGTCTCTATTGATTCTCGGGAGTACCCTGCGGACTTCTTGGTCCTTCAGCCAAAGGAAAAACTCACTGGATACCCCCTCATTTTGGGAAGGCCTTGGTTAGCTACTGTAGATGCTTACATCAGTTGTCGAGCCGGGAGCATGATCATCAAGAATGGGGCTATGTCGAAGCAGCTAGTCTTATATCCTCCTGCCCAACTTCTACTAGAACATGACTTACCTCTCTAGTTGGAGGAGGAAGATGAGGATGAGGTCTACTCTGCACTAGTGTCCATAGTGGAAGCCACTAGGGGAGGTCCTCAAACTGAGGATAACCTTATTGAGAATTTGATTCAGAATCCACCTCCCAGCGTACTACGATTAGAAGAGTTGGTAGAAGACACCCAAGCTAGTGCTTTGGTGGATCTCTGTGTGGCTGATTTGACCTCCCTGAGAGTCAAGAATGTGGAATTTGGCCCTGAAAGAACCTTGAAGATCAACTCATACCTATCCCCCTCTCAAGAGAAGGCACTGTGTAGCTTATTGAATTGCCAATTGGATGCTTTTGCATGGAGCTATAAGGAGATGAAAGGAGTCCACCCTTTAGTTTATACCCATCACATTAATATTAAAGAGGATTGTAAACCAGTTACGCAGCCTCAGAGGAGAATGAATCCAGCCCTTAAAGACATTGTTAAAGAAGAACTGCAAAAGTTGTTGGATGCAGGATTCATCTACCCCATATCTAACAGCGAGTGGGTTTCTCCGCTAGTGCTTGTGCCCAAGAAAAACGGGAAGTGGAGAATCTGTGTAGATTATCAAGAACTTAACAAAGCTACCAAGAAGGACCATTTCCCTTTACCTTTCATAGATCAAGTGTTAGATGGGATGGTAGGGAAGAAGTTCTTCTCCTTCCTAGACGGGTTCAGCGGGTATAATTAGATCCAAATCAGTCCGGAAGACCAAGATAAGACCACTTTGACTTGTCCATGGGGTACCTTTGCCTACCGGGTCCTTCCCTTTAGGTTATGCAATGCTCCTACCACTTTCCAAAGAGAAGTACTGAGCATAATTGTTGAACTGGTTCATTATTCGATGGAAATCTATATAGATGACTTTACTCCTTATGGATCCAACTTCCAAGAAGCATTGATTAATCTGGAAAAAGTTTTAACCAAGTGTATTGAAATGAACTTGTCCCTCAGTCCAGAAAAATGTGAATTTCTGATGACTGAAGGGACCGTGCTAGGTCATACAATTTATCAACAAGGATTACAGGTGGATCCCAACAAAATTGCTATCATCCAAAGGGTTCCACCTCCTCAAAAGGTAAGATATGTTCGGAGTTTCCTAGGCTTATCAGGATACTATAGAAGATTCATTAAAGATTTCAACAAGCTAGCCTCTCCATTATTTGGTCTTTTGGGGAAGGATGTTGAGTTCATATGGACTGACAACTGTCAAGAGGCTCTCAATGCGTTGAAAAGTAAGCTGGTAACTGCCCCACTCTTGAGAGGTCCAAACTGGGCCCTACCTTTCCACATTCACACAGATGCCTCGAACAAAGCCATAGGAGTGGCCTTAGGACAAGTTGAAGAAAAGCTACCTTATGCCGTATATTTTGTCAGTAAAAACCTGTCCAAGGTAGAGTTAAACTATACCGTAACTGAGAAAGAGCTCTTAGTTGTAGTCCATTCCCTAAACAAGTTCAAACACTACATCACTGGTTATCAAACATTTGTACACACTGATTCATGTTGCAATTAGATATTTAATGAATAAACTTGCTGTAAATGCTCGTATCATTATATGGTTACTTTTATTGCAGCAATTTTATTTGACCATTGTTGATAAGCCAGGTAAGGAAAATGTTGTTGCTGATTTTCTATCTAGACTAGATTTGTCTGCAGGTGAAGAAGGGGTGGTGGATGATCAAATGTTAGATGAACACCTATTTTCCATTTCAGTACTCTCTCCATGGTTTGCTGATATAGCAAATTACTTGGCTTCAGCACAGTTCCCGCCACGCCTATCCTCAAAAGAAAATAGCAAGATCGTGAGGAAAAGAACCCCATTCACATGGATTGTGGGTAACCTGTTTAAACTTGGCCCAGATTAGATTTTGAGGCATTGTGTCAAGGAGGAGGAAGTTTTTGACATCCTCCACACCTGTCATGATGGGCCCTATGGAGGCCACTTTGCAGCAAAAAGAACCGCTTTCAAAATTCTACAGGCAGGCTACTATTGGCCCACTCTTCATCAAGATGTCAGGAGATACATCAGTTGATGTGACTGATGTCAAAGGATGGGAAAGCCGACCCCTAGGGATGAAATGCCCCTCCAACCTCAAGTGACTTTCGAGCCATTTGATAAGTGGGGCATGGACTTTGTGGGTTCTATAAACCCTCTTTCAAACCAAAATTCTTACATCATTGTGTGCATGGACTACCTGACAAAGCGGGTAGAAACAAAAGCAATCAAGGCAACAACTGAAGAAAAAGTGGATGAGTTTTTGAGGGAGATTATCTTCTATAAGTTCGGCTACCCAAGAGAGTTAATCACAGATCAAGGAAGTAAGTTTACTTCTAACCTAATTGGAGACCTACTCGCTCATCACAGGATCAAGCATAGAACTTCCACCCCTTATCATCTGCAAGAAAATGGACAGGTGGAAGTCATTAACAGAGCTTTGGAAGAGATTTTGACTAAAGTGGTGAGAAGCAGTAGAAAAGATTGGGCAGATCACTTGGTTGAGGCCACCTGGGCCTACAACACTACTTGGAAAACTACAACAAGTTTCACACCTTATGAGCTGGTCTATGGGAAGAAGGCTTTGTTGTCCATAGAATTTGAATATAACGCATTGAGGTTGGCAGCTCAGCTGGACCTAGATCTCAGCCATGCACAACAGGAAAGATTACTTCAGTTGAATGGACTAGATGAACAGAGAATGTAGGCCCTTCTCCACTCAAAGGTGGTCCAAATTCAGAGGAAGATATGGCATGACCAATACCTTAAAGAAAAGCTGTTTTAGCCAAGAGATTTGGCACTATTATATGATTCAAGATACAAGGATTTCAAAGGGAAGCTGAGGACAAGATAGCTGGGACCATATATAGTGGAGAGATGCAACGAAAATGGTTTAGTCCTTATCAGGACCATTGATGAAGAAGCTATCCCCATGCTCGTCAATGGGCATCGATTGAAAATCTACAGGAAGCCCCTTTCTAAGTAGGAGTTCATTGAAACTCTGGATAAATCAGTATTGGTGGTGGAGCAGGCCCTTGCCTCCACTCCACCCCCACCTTGAACAAAATATATATAAAATAAAATATCCTTGGGTGAAAACCTCTTGGAGGCACCCAGGGTAGACAGTGAGGGTGAAAACCTCCTGGAGGCGCCCCAGCTGTCTCGAAAAAAAAAATACAGAAAAAATAAAGAAGAAAAGAGAAAAATATTTTTTGTTGAATAATTGCAGGTTGCATGAAGGACATTGCAGGTTAGGA
Organism: Pinus taeda; assembly: GCA_000404065.3. Classification (NCBI taxonomy): domain Eukaryota; kingdom Viridiplantae; phylum Streptophyta; class Pinopsida; order Pinales; family Pinaceae; genus Pinus; species Pinus taeda. The sequence continues at coordinate 64,556 of APFE030122001.1, read as the reverse complement.
GGATCGTGTAAGAAAAAGACAGAGATCACCACAAGGCTGCAAGCATCCTCACCATCCATTCCTCCATGACGACTACCCTTTCCTAAGATTTGGTCTCATTCAGACTAAGATTTCACCTTCTACAGGAAGTTTTGTGTCTTCTACAGGAAGTTCTGTCTTCTATAGGAAGTTCCTGTAGAGCTTGAAAACAAGCCAAAATTGATCTCCAAAGAGGACCCGAAGGTTAGGAACCTGTCCATGAGGCCTATAAACATCCCTTCTTCCATCCATCACCATATGTCAACTTTTTTCATCTCCGTACACCTCCATTGCACTCATTTTGTTTATGTTCCTGCACAGTCACACACAAAAATCCTATTATTTTCATACTGCCAGCAAAAATGCCTTAATGACAAATCAAGCAGCAGTTTTTTACTCACCATACCTATTACCCTCCGTCTAGATTCCTCATCCACTAAGACCCTCATCAGCAGTATAGCCCTGCTCATTCTAGCTTGCATTCCAGGAGGAGAAGCAACTACAGGGCATCCTATAGGAATCCTATAGCAGCTAATCCCGCTGAAAGACATACTCCAGAGATAGGGACAAAAAAGTATGGCCGAAGAGACATGCATGGATCTCTTCTTGAACATAAGAACATCAACAGCAACAGAGGCCAAGCATGCAATATGCATGCAACAACAGCAAAACGAAGGAATCGGTTCCATAACCTAAAATCTGCATAACATGGCCGCGACCACGTAGGTATGTGCCTAAACTCATTCTTCAATTGCATAAATCATATTTTAAAAGCTGCATGACTATGGGAATGGTTCGGATTGGATGAAATCAGTGGCCAGTCAATTGGCCACCCTTGGCCAGTTACATATCCTTGTGAAATCCAAAGGATCCCTGTTACATTCAAGATTTCCGATTAGATGTGCAACGAACACAAGTGGAGTGTCCATTCAGAGAGAAATCGTTGGGACTAGTAGTGGTGGCGGCGAATAATGGGAGAGCGGAGGTGATGGTAGTCAGAAACATGTAGAAACATTATGGCTGTGACGTCGGATCAATGGTCCGGTCCGGCCACCTCATCCCCTCACCATGAATCACGCCGCAGTTAAAAAACGCTCAGTCGAAACATGCACCACCCTCTGTTCATTCTGCAGTCATAATGTTCTTGACTGGAGAACGTATCCACCAATTCCAAAAACAATTAACCAGTTGTCCTCCACCAGTTTTTCAGCCCATTTTCAAAAATCTCCCACTTATCGGGCTTTATCAAAAGTGCAATTCCATTCTACAGGAACCGGGAGCCTTCTACAAGAAGGGTTCTACAGGAAACTTAGAGAACCTCTCAGCAGAAAGGAAACCCGGAGTTTTCATTGAATTTCAAGCTCCAAATGAGATAGGCCCAAGAGGACTTCTCTGTGCATGATTTTTTGGTGCAAGGTGGTGAATTGGACGACATCAGTTTGAAAAATAAAAGTCTATCAATGTATTCAACAAACCGTGAAAGATTGTCTGCATATTTCACTGTATTTTCCCAAGTTCTTTCTCTGCACTCCGAAATCTCCTCATCATTTTTAAAATTCTCCTATAAGGAAGATACATGCTACAGTAGAGGCCACCCTGTGTGTATGAAAAACTAAATTTACATATCTATCTATGTGTTGAGAGTGGCACAAGCCCTTATGCTCTGTTCTGCAAAAACAACATTCTCCTTTCAATAAACCGATAGTCGAATTCTGGGTGACAAGAAAAAGGGAATTATTGCTATCTGGTATTGTGAGGAACACAAGAGAAACTCCTTCCTAGGTTCAGAAGACACCAAATTTAGCTATCCTCTGTTTCAGTGATTCACTGTTGTTTTCCTGAGCATTTTCTTTTTTGATTAATACATAAGAAGAACACTCAACACCATGCCAGGGGGATTCATAAGGAAAGAGCCCTCAGACTCCAGTGAGCTATATGAGCACCCTTAGGTGGTGGACCTTTTCACTCGAGCAAATTGGATATCCTTCTTTGACAAAATTCAGGGCCATGATGAAGAGATAACCGAAGAGTTTTTAATATCCCTGAGACCACATTCAAGGACACATGCCACAATGAGTTTAGGGGTTTGACCCTAGAACTCACCCCTGAGCTCATCAGTAGAATAACTGGTCTACCATTAGGGCTCCCTTAGAGCAAGGAAGAGAGATCATTGGGCCAGATTGCTAAGAAAACATTTTTTCTACCCGAGGAGCATTCTATAGAAGACAAAAATGGAGTTAGAAGGACAAGTCTACCCCCTCTCTGGAGTGAAGTTAGTTATCAAATTATGAAGTACATCACATGTGAAGGGAGGTTTAGCATCATCTATGGATACCATTTTAGGTTGTTATGTGAATTAAGGCATGGGATTGACTTGCCTCCAGCCAAGAATTTAAACATCCCATATTTCCTTCTTCAGTCCCTAATTGAATGTGGTACAAAGCTAAATGAAGAGATCCCAGAACAGTTGGCCCACCATGGGCTCATCAAATTGTTGGTGGAAGATGCTTTACACACCCACACTATACCAATATCTTGGGAAATATTCAGAAACATGTCCAGAAATGATAACATTAGGAATTTGGCAGTGAGGAGGGGGAGCAAACTGAGGAAATGGAGAAAAACAATGATGAGGGCACACAGGGCATCCAAGCAAAAGGCAGAACAAAGGAAGCATAGGAAGAATATAAAGAAATTAGCAAGATTTCTGAGCCTAAAACAAAGGAAGAAAGAACAGTAAAAACAACAAGGGAAAAGAGGATACAGAGTAGAAAGGAAAAGGCCGAACAGGCCCAAATGAAGGCTGCCACAACTAAGGTAGGCACCCAGAAAGAGAAGGGAAAAGAACATCCTGAGATATCAGTCACACAGACAGAACCAGTGGACACAAAGATTTCTATAGGAAGCAAAGAAAAAGACCAGCAGGAAGAGAAATCCCCAGAAACGTTGGTAAGGGAGGCAGCAACTGTGCTTGCTGCATTAAGCACACCGACAAAACAAAAAGAAAATATAAAGAGGAAAACCTCCATGTACTTTAAAGCCAGGAGGAGCACATGGATCAAAATGGGCAAACCCCAACCACCATCAAAGGAACCAATTGTCATTAAGGACACAACCACTAAACCAAAAGAAGAGTCTCCTTCAAAGATATCCTTCACCTATGAAAGAGGAAGCCCAAAAACTACCACCTGGAGAGAAAGAATTAGGATGATGGACTCAAAAACAGCTCTGCGAGAAGCTGAAACGACTCTACAGAAAACTCTGGTGAAGTTAAAAGAAACTGAGAAATTGGAGGAGAATGCAGCCAAATAACCACAAGGAGAAGAAAAAACTGAAGAAATACTGGAGTTGTGCCCTTAGCCTAGCTTGAGCTCATATTACAACCTGTTAGAAGGTAGGAGGATCATCCCATAGAGGTTTGTTGTACCACTCTTCTTTGCATTAGAACAAGAGCGGGTTAGGGCTCACACTTGGATGAGGATTGCCAAATCCAAGGGTGTTGCAGACATAGTCCACCTAGAGGAATAGCTAAAGGAATCAAGGAAAGAATTGGCCATGGAAAGGCACATGGAAAGTAGTCAGAGAGCCAAATTATAGGAAGAGAATGAGCTGTTGAGGAAATAGTTGCAGCTACAGGAAAGTCATAAGGAAGATAGGCCGTCCATTGTGGGAGAGCAACAGCAGCAAGAAAGACCTCCAACAGATAGGGAGACAACTGAGGAACAACAGAGAAAAGAAAAGTTGCCAACTGATGTTGAGATGCTAACAAAATTGCTACAGGAAAAGGAGTCACAGGCAGCAGAAGAAATACAGTCTTTGAAACAACAGCTGTAAGAGAAAGAAACCCAAATGGTCTGCATGGCCAGCTGGGCAATAGAAGCCTTACAATGTAGGCAACTTGCAAAGTCATATGCATTATATCTTAAGGATCAATGGTTGCAATTTCAAATTAACACACTGGCCCAAAGGGGACCATTCCATTCCAAAACTACAATCAGTTCACGTATTTGTGTGACATTAGCTCAGCTGAAGATAAGGCCAAGTTAGCAGAATTCTATTTACACAACTTGGCACTTCCAAAAATGAACCTATGGGACTCCAATGGAGCATTGGGAGATGTGCAAATAATGGCCATGGCCTCTTGGTTAAATCATGAGGAAAAGAGGGCAACAAAAATTCGGGAAGTTATGGATAGGGAGCTGAGTGAGCCACTCATGATCAAAGTAGAACTAGAAGACCCCTCAGCTTTAGTGTATGCCCATCAGCACCTGGCCAACAACCATTGGGTTCGCCCAAACTACATTGAAATACAAGCTTAGGCCATCACACACTTTGAGGACATGGAGAGACTGTTGGGTGATAACTGCATCCATGCTTGCACCAGAAGATGGAAAACATTGTCCCACAGTCTGAAAATAAGGGAGTACCACTCCCCAACAAGGATGCAAGAGGCTTTGGCCAAAGTACCTCTCTACAAACAATCAATGCAAAATCTAAAGGCCAACTGGATTGGCCTAAAGTTCAGTCCTCCATTGCTTTTTGGACTGCTGGAAGGGGTCAAAGAAGAAGAAGAAGAACATAGGCAGTGGGAGGAGGTAGAGAGAAAAGCAGGGTTTCATGACCGAGAAGAGGACATCACCTTGGAAGCCTGGGATGTTAGAGAGGCAGTCAAAGCAATCAAAGATGATGATCTGGATTAGTTGCTCAGAGGATGAGCAACACATTCAGTAGGGGGTGATGATGAGCCCCAAAAGTGGGTAACTTATTGGGCTCATTTTTCCTATTATTCTTGATTAATCCACCATTCTTCATATTTCTATGCATTCTTTTGAATATATTTATGTTAATTGAATAAATGAGAATAGTCACTTAACCACAAAGTCTAATACGTGCTTATTGCAGATTTTTGGACATCTTTTGGACCAAGGTCAAGCATTTATGAGCTAGTTGACAACCAAATATGAAGGAACAAGGCTGAGGATTTGTAGGAAGGGTGTCTCCAACACTAAATGACCCCTTCCACGAGCTCTCCACCATCAGCTCGGAGTTCAATAGCCCACCAAAGATGATTTCAAGGGGCAGTAGAGCAGATTTTGTGAAGTGGTTGATTAACTGCAGTTTTGAGGAGCGAAGCTCCTAAAGTTTAGGAGGGCTATTGGGAGTCCTCATAGTGCATAAGTAGGAAGGCTTCAAGCCTTAGTAGTTTAGCCATTGAATAATTGTTTTTCACACTTTAGTGTAGCTCTGCATTTCAACGCATCTTCGAGCTTTTGCTGTAAACAGTTTTGTGACATGATTTTTTTTTGAGTAATGGAGATAAATTTCACCTTGTACCAGCTCTGAGCTTTCTTAGGAGGTTGTAGCTCTTGGGGTTGGGCCCAACCCAAGTTCCAGTACCTCCTTTGTGTACTTTTATGTGTCTTTGTTGCATTCATAGAATAATTTTTGTTATTTAGGTTAAGATCTTGCTTTGTCACTTAGGCTGTTTTTGATGATTAAAATAGTTTTTCATGCTTTAGGTTGATTTGATAGTTTTGTAATAGAAAAGATCTGCAAAAAGGCCATCAAGCAATCCTTGATCTCATCTCTCCCTCCATGGGACCATGAGCTGGGACCAAGAGAACTTGTTGCCACAAAAACATTGTTTTTGCCTTTCCAAGCAATTGCTAGTGTTAGCTTTTTAGTTGGAAAAGTTGATACCAGTTGTACTTGCATGTTTAGATCTATTCTTGTTTAGTTTCCATAGTTATCTTGCATGATTTCCTGTCTATAAACTTTTGTTCATCATGTTTTGGTTTTTAGGTCAAATTAGGTCAAAATAGTTAGATCTCTGGTTTTTCTAGTCTTTCTTCGATCAATTTTGAAAAATAGTGTGCAGAGCACCTGTAATACATCCCTGCCTAAACTTCCTCCATCATACAACCTACTCCAACCCCTAATCGAATATTCCTTCCCTTTAGTTGCCACACTTTTCCAATTTTCCCTAATTCCTACACTCTTGTGCAGCATCCCTCCTTCCATCCTTAAATGAATCCAACCACCTTAACCACTCCTTAGTCTCATTTACCAATTCCTAGACCCCTTTCTATCCTCATCCATCCTCCATTTCCACTTTCCCACCGTTTCTCCACCATCAAGCCTCTAAAATCCTCTTTTGGATCTTCTTGTAGGACATCCTGTAGAACCCCTGCAGGCTTCTTGTAGAAGTTCACGTGAGCAGTTTTTCGAGATCTGATCACTGTGAAACTCTCTGGAAGGGTGCTAGGGACCCCTTAGGCCCTCTTCTCACCTTCCCAACCTCCTGCAAGCACCTACTCAATTTCCTTTCGCCAATCAATCTCTACACAGTCAAAAATCGTTAAAGCACATGCATAATAATTTTGCAAAATTACTCAAAAATACAAAAAGATGCTTTTCCTAGATTTTACTTCATAAGTAGCTTAGTCACATACATTTTAACTTTCCAAGAGTCAATGGCATCCATTTCCACCGCTTTCAACTCTTTTCTTGCACCAGTAGGGTTAGTCGGTAAAACTAGGGTTTGCTAGGGTTTGTGTTTCTTTTCAGCTTTTAGCTTCTTTCCGCAAGTAGACTAGCCTCCTTTGAGTTAGCTTTCATCCATCACAGTTAAAAGCTTCTTCTAAGAGCTCATAGAAGTTGGCTTAAGGTCCTAGTAGACTTGTGCCAGCTGATCAAGTGACAACCTGCAGCAAGAGCTAGTACTTGTGCGTATAGCACCATCGCTTCCAAGTTTGTTATGAACAACTGGGTTGATAAAAGTAAAGAAGGGAGTCCCAGGAGTTACAACATCATTGCTACAATACTGGAGCCCACCACAAGTCAAGAGGAAGCAAGAGGAAGCAGAAAGATACTTAGCTATATTTTGCCCTAGATGCACCAGGAGGCACCCTAGAAATGAATTTGCATTAAATATTATAGAGATATTGTTATATATATAACCCAAAAATATATGAGAATACAAATAAACCCAATAAAAAACAAGATATGAATATAGATAGAAATGATTCTCTTTATTAATATCAAACCCTTAAGGTAGGGCAACACCATACATTCACTCCTTAAGGAAGAAGAACACTCCACAAGCCATATGTCTGTTCATACAATATTCCTTGACATCTCTCAATGGGGAGTCTCTAGCCTCTATATAAACTTCATACAACAATACCATGGTTCATTACCAAGGTTCCCTCAATACCATCTATCTAATACCATGGGCTTTTTACATTATTGTTATCTATTTGTGGTCCCTTACATGATATGAGTTAACCACCTTATTTATTACTATGGCCCATCCCATTATTACATTATTCCCTTGGGTACCTCTCTTTGTACCCCATATTATCCCCCCTAGGTATAGTACATTGCACCCCCCTTAACATTTTTCGTCCCTAAAACATGGGAAAAAGACAAATAATAAGATCTACTCAAAAGAGTAGTCCACTAGTACCATGCACGTGCATCTAGTCATCCAAGAGAAAGGTGAACCCTCAATCTAGCTGGTGGCTTGGTTGCTTGAGATGGAAGTTGACCCTGGCAGCTCTTCTGTGTTGATGTGTAGTAGGTGGATCTTCACTCCTCTCTATCTATCATGCGGGGGTTGTTCTCCTTGTGGCTAATTTGTTGCCATCTTGATGGTTGTTTTCTTGCGGAGTGATGTGGGTGGTGATATGTTGAAGTGTTAACCAACAATATATCTTTCTCTAATTCACCACATAATGGAGCCTAATGGGTATCTAGTACCTGTTGTGGTGCCTGTTGTTGTTTCATATCTTCCAATATTACTTCAACCATTGAGTCCTCATCCGATGTAACATTTTCTGCTTCAGCCTCTACCTATTTTTCTAGTACCTGGTTTGATGTTCGTGTTTGATTGTCAACCATCAATGGCTCATCATCTGATATGTCAGTCCCTGGAACATCTTCTGCTTCAACCTCCATGGACTCTACCTATTTATTGATGGAAATATCCTGTAATGTAATTTTCTTCTTTTTATACCAGAGCTTCAAGAATTTCTTTTGCACATTAATATTGATAGTACCCACAGATTCCATCCAAGGATATCCCAAAACAACATCCATGTTATCCATATCTGAAGTACAAAAATTAACATGCAACACGTACTTATCCATAGAAAGCTTCAAATCCTTATAAACTTGAACATCCTCATCATCAACCTGTGTGTTTTCAATGTGTTTTACTGGAACTTGCAATTTTTTTCCCAACTTAACATTGATAAAATTATGCTTTCAGTTAGTATTTATAGACATAATCATCTTCTCCTTCTAAATCAATCCATGAACCTGCAATAAGGAGATACCAGTTGGAAATAAACCCACTTGTTTCTCATTATCTTGTTTTCTGGCATGAGACCATCTGTCTAAAAGTAATTTTTCGAATTCTTCATCTGAAAGGATGTACAACTTCTTTTTGTTCTATAATTCCCACCATGCGGCTGCCTCATCTGAAAAATGAGCCACTACCAAAAGTCTCCAATGTTGTAGCAATAGTGAATTTTTTTCTTTTATGTATTCTTCAATAGTAGGACCATTATCTTTTCCTGTAAAATATAGAATAGCCATGAAGAGGGTTTGGGAAAAACTCACTTACTTGGCAAAAATTTGAAATGGCCACAATTCTATCAATGTTGATCAAAATCTCTATTATGACCTATTTTCAAAAATGGAACAACCATTCTGCATCTTCCCATGTGGTAGAAATCCTGATCTAGGCAATAGAATTTCTGATTCACACTACAACTATCCCACTGTCACAAAAAATTTATGAAAAAGAGTTGATTTTAAATCAGCGATATCTCCTTATCCGAACTCCGATTCGACTGATTTTTCTTTTAAATTGGGTATTGTTTCACAAAAAATCCAAATCTGCAATTATATTCTATAGATATTTCACTAGACCATACAGATCTGTGTCGCAAACTCGCTGCCCCGAAAAAAGGTCTACAACCCAATTGATTTTTAAATCAGTAATATCTCCCTCATCTGGACTCTGATTTGGCCGATTTTTTTTTTGAAATTGGGTATTTTTTCACAAAAAATCCAGATCGACAATTAGATTTTGCAGATTTTACACCAAAATGTATAGGTCGGATCTGCAAACTCACCGCCCCAAAAAATTCCTACAAAAATAAAAAATAGAATATTCTCCACTTTGCCCAAGAAACTGCTCTAATACCACTTGTTATATATCTAACCTAGAAATATATGAGGATACAAATAAACCTAATAAATAACAAGATATGAATATAGATAGAAATGATTCACTTTATTAATATCAAACTCTTAAGGTAGGGTAATACCATACATTCACTCCTTAAGGAAGGAGAGCACTCCACAAGCCATATGTGTTCATACAATATTCCATAACATCTCTCAATGGGGAGTCTCTAACCTCTATATAGGCCTTATACATACAATACCATGGGTCATTACCATGGTTCCCTCAATACCATCTATCTAATACCATGGTTTTATTACATTATTGTTAACTACTTGTGTTCCCTTATGTGATATGGGTTAACCACCTTATTTATTACTATGGCCCATCCCATTATTACATTATTCCATTGGGTACCTCCCTTTGTACCCCATATTATCCCCACTAGGTATACTACATTCCACCCCCCTTAACATGTTTCTTCCCTGAAACATGGGAACAACACAAATAATAAGGTCTACTCAAAAAAGTAGTCCACTGGTACCATGCACGTGCATCTAGCCATCCAAGAGAAAGGTGAACCCTCAATCCAGTTGGTGCCTTGCTCGCTTGAGATGGAAGTTGACCCTGGCAGCTCTTCTGTGTTGATGTGTAGGAGGTGGATCTTTGCTCCCCTCTATCTATCATGCGGGGGTTACTGTCCTTGTGGCTATTTTTTTGCCATCTTGTTGGTTGTTTTCTTGCAGGGTGATGTGGGTGGTGATATGTTGAAGTGTTAACCAACGATGTATCTTTCTTTAATTTAGCACCTAATGGAGTTTGATGGGTATTTGGTACATGTTGTGGTGCCAGATGTTGTTTCTTATCTCCCATTATTACATTATTCCCTTGGGTACCTCCGTTTGTACCCCATATTATCCCCCCTAGGCTATGATACCACTTGTTATAGATCTGATATGAAAATATAAGACAATGCAGATAAACCCAAGAAATAATAAGATCTGAAATATAGAAAATGCTTCACTTTATTAATATCAAACCCTTAAGGTAGGGCAACACCATACATTCACTCCTTGAGGAAGGAGAACACTTCCACAAGCCATATGTTTGTTCATAAAATATTCTTTGACATCTCTCAATGGGGAGTCTCTAGCCTCTATATAGGCCTTATACATACAATACCATGGGTCATTACCATGGTTCTCTTAATACCATCTATCTAATACCATGGGTTTATTACATTATTGTTAACTACTTGTGGTCCCTTACATGATATAGGTTAACCACCTTATTTATTCCTATGGCCCATCCAATTATTACATTATTCCCTTGGGTACCTCCCTTTGTACCCCATATTATCTCCCCTAGGTATACTATAGATCTACTTGGTCTGTGAGGAAAACCACTCCAGAGACAAGTGCCCTTCTCTGCCTGGATTGAAATTTGTATATCAGGGATTGAAGGTGTGACTGAATAAATCTCCTATATCAAACAAAGGAGGCCTCAAGGACCTCGACCATACTAGAAGGGCATGCAAGGGGCACCCTATTCATATTACAACCTCAATTAGAATGCATACATTCCCCTTTGGTTTCTTCCTTCTCAACCTTCAGGGTCCACACCTTCTCCTTGGTGTTATGCACCTCAATACAATTCCCATCCTTCTAATCAATTATTTTAGCCATATGCTCCCCCACAAACTGAGGGGAATACACTATCACAAGGGTGGAGGCCCCCATTCAACCAATCTCCAACCTTACTGCCTCCACCACCATATCGACCACAACTTCTTCACCCTGCTCCACCTAAGCAACCTCAGATGCCTTCTTAGGCAAATATGAACTTGAATAAAAAGCACGCACAACATATCTATAGTGGAGAGACATCATATCATACCTATTTTATCGAAATTCAAGAAATAAACCTCAGATTTGGAAGGGTGCTTCCAGATAATCAACCTCCATCTCCACCTGAGGAGCTTGAAGAGCAAAAAGAGGAGAGTTTTCCTCAAGCCAATCCACCTCCTTTTCCTGAGAGACTAATCCATCCTAGCCAGCACGCCCTAGAAGAGACTAAACTTCTAGGTGAATTAAAAAAGTTGTGCATTAAAATCCCACTCCTCCATGATATCAAGGATGTCCCCATATACAACAAGTTAATCAAGGAGAAATTATTCAAGCATCTTGGGAGGAGAAAGAAAGACGCCCCTACCATTAATGTCATTGAACAACTATCTGACTTAATGTTGGGGAGGGTTATTTGCCTGAAGTATCTAGACCCTAGAAGTCCTATGGTAGATGTGCACATTGATGGAATCATTGTTCCCCATACCTTGATTGATCTTGGAGATACTATCAATGTGATGAATAAGGAGGACATGCTTAAATTGAATCTCCAGGAATCATTAAGGAAGACCACAATAGTCTTGTAGATTGCAGACAGATCCACAGTACCTCCTAAGGGAGTCGTTGAGAATGTGATGGTCTCCACTGATTCCAGGGAATACCCTGTTGACTTCTTAGTTATCCAAACTAAGACTAAATTCAATGGTTATACTCTCAACAATGTAATCTTTGAAATGGGAACTGATATTGTTACCCGTTTCGTAGAGATAGCAAAAAAGTGACCTAATTTTGAAAAAGGGTGATGCAGAACACACATGTTTTTTTTAGAGCATAGTTTTTGGCACTTTAATTTTTTTTATGTACATTACATTTTAGCATGGTAGTGATTTTCATGCTAATTTAAAAAAGTGGGTATTCTGCGTCAACCCTTTTTGTTTCACTTACTGGTTCATGGATACCCGGGTCAGTGGGTAGCCGCTACGTCTAGGGTTTTTTAACACTGAGTGGATGCCACCCGAAGGGCATCAACACCCCTTGGCCTATTTACTGACCTAACCCCAAGAGCTTTCCGGATTCGACCCTGTGACCTCCCATTGGCGAGGCACTTGATTTGACCGATTGAGCTAACTCTTGGGGTTTACGTCAACCCTTCTTTTAAAAGACCTATGTTTTGACTTTAAATTTTCTAATGTATGAAATGTAAATAATTATTTTGTAAATTTAATAATTTTTGAAGTGGTCATTTTCTTCATATTTTCTTGTTTTTTTATTTTAATTTTAATTTTTTTGTAGTAAGGTTTTTATTGTTTTACATTTTTAAATTAGAAGGTCGATATTTTGAATTTTTGATATTCTATATATTTATACATCCTTAATTAATTTTTCAATCCACACGAAATAATTGTTTCTAAAAAACAATATTTTTTAATGGACATAAAAATAACCATTTTTAACATAAATATAACTAAAAAACTACACATTTTGATAATTTTTTGCTAGAATTGACATGTCGAAATCACAATTTTTATACCAAAATTTTAACTAAAAATGGTTAAATAATAGTTTTTTTTTATGAATTTCATGTCAAAAAATAATAATAATCACTTTTTTTTTCAAAAAATAATGATTAACTTAAAAATTAATTCGAAAATCACATATCACAAATATTGAACATATAACAACCTTAATTGAGTGTTTATTCTTCTCATAAAATGTCAAAGTCAAAACATTGCAAAGCTTGATTTCCAAGAATAACTTAAATTTAATCAAAAATGTCACGTAATCCAAACTCTTCGTCCTCTAGAGTTTCATCATTGTCTTCTTCCACAATATTTTATGCTTCCTTTTGCTCATTTTCCTCTTCTAATGGATCTTTGATGTTTGCGAATATTCCGATGTATGTCTTTCCAAACATTCCATGTAATGGTGGTTGGGGTTCCTTTGCCTTTTTTGCCACACGTGATTCACTAAAGTCCCCTTTCTTCAACCCAATTTCTTGCATTGCATCTGGCAGAAATTGAAGAGCATTAATTCTTTGCTGAATGAAATTGCACTGTATTGGATATTTTTCAATTGCAATGCAATTTCTTCCTTTTTAAAGGCAACATGCTAGTGTTGTACCTAATTATCAAGCACAAAAGAAATAATGAAGTAAATTAGTACAATGACATATAAATTAATAAATAACATATTGAAATTCAATTCCATATAATAAAACTTACCTGAGCTAGAAAATAAATCCAAAACCCAATCTACTTTGTTTGACTGCTGCAAAGACATGGCTAAATCAAGCTCCTAAATAACATTGGGTTACATTGTTTAAGTGCTCTAATGGCTCGATCGAGCGCTTAAAAAGGGCTCAATTGAGGAATCATTTTTTCCACCCAAAAGTGTCATCTCTAGGAGTGAAATCATATCATATGTAGCTAAAGGCTAGACAAAATATGTTTCAGACAGAGACATAAACGGTCATAATACCTACACATATCCCTTATACAGGGATTTAGAGCACCAGTCATTCAAACAATACAATTTAATATGTAATTCCATTTATTGATATTATCTTTTGGGATGTTTTTATAAAAAAAAATTTTGAAAGGTTGTTAATATCCTCTCCTCTTATTGTTGCATTTATCCATAATTTAGTGATTAATAACTTCATAAATGAACCTAGAAATTGGTGAAGATAAATTGTGAAAACCAAGACTTACCCATTATGATCACTAGTTAAAAATGGTAACAAGATCTTTGCATCAAAGAGGACACCACCGGGTAAGATTTTGACAAACCTTATTTAATGTAGTTATTAGTCTATATATACTATGATGCTTTCAATTTTGATTTGTTAATATATTTGTTTAAAAAAAAATAAAAAAATTAGTACCAAAGATAACATTTTTAATATAATTAAACTCAATTTTTAATTTTTATTCAAAAATATCTTATTTAATATTAATTCAAATCTTAATTTTTATTTAAAAATCTCATCTAATTTAATCTTGTTTTTCATTTTTATTTAAATTAACTAAATATTTCATTAGCTAAATATTTGACTAGATATTTTGAATGTTGGTGATTTTTCTTTTAGCCTTTCAAAATGATGAGTTCAATATATTATTCAACAAATATTACTGTCGACCCAGTGGATCTACAACAATAATTTCAACTATTAATCATTTCACAAACCCCTTGCCAACTATATGTCCAATGATTGACAATCTACCATGATAAAACATTACTCCCAATTAACATAAATATATTTTCCTAGTTACGCAGAATTGTTGTAGTACTATACTCTCACTGAGTACATTCCTCTTTTAGAAATAAATACATCAGCTTGTTTAAAATCATCTACGCTAGGATTCCATGAAAATTCACATGCAATCGAGGGCTTACCCTTGAATCTATTCCCCAAAACATATTCAAACTTCGCACAATGTAGCCAGCTCTCAGCCGAAATGACTTTAACCATATAAATTGTGAAAGGTACTAATAAAATCAAGAACGGAGATAAATCCCTCACAAGCGATAACATTGCAAGATGTGAAATATTAGCATTGCAATAATCAAGGTCTAGATTCTAGTCTGGGCAAAAGGGGAGTTGTAAGGAAAATTATCATGTCACAACTCTAACTGCCAAGGACCACAGTATAGGCAATCAACAAGCACTGGACGAATAGAATAGAAAATTGAGTTATGCAAGTGTGCAATTCTGAATTCACATTACTTTTATGAATATTCAAGGAATGGTAAATGCATTAGAAAAATAACCAAATGCAGTACAGCTTTATGACAGAGGCTGTAACAGAATAAAATAAATAAATAACCCAAAAAAGAAGGTCTATCAATTTGTCAGGCTGTGCAAAATAGATACTTCAATGGTATGTGTCTCTCTAAAAGAAAATCTGAAGAAACCAAGACTAAATTCATCTAAGGCTAACGATGCAATTTTTAAATTAATAGGGAGATGTAAGTTAACTTTTCCAAGCAGCAACCAAAAAAGGTCCAGCCAAACCACACCCACAAAAGGATTGCACAAAATAGGAACTGCTCAACAAGCATATGGCAGTTAACCAAGTTTCCAGTTTTCTTCTTGATGCATACACAAACAAAAGGTATGTACAGAAACATTGCAGAGGTATAATGATAACTGTGTAGAGTGCATGTATGACAGTAAGGCGCTGGCTTTCCGGAAAAAAGTTTGTTGTTGGCCTAGGAAATATACAGAATGGGTATGAAAACTTTCTTTAGTTAATGATAATAACATATACACTGTCGAGGTGTATGTAAACCGATCACTGGCAAAGCATTCTAGTATATCACCATAGGCAACAAACCCAATGCCTGGCAGAGTCGTATTTATTCAACAAAAATCAAAAAGGAATTGTCATCACACACTCACTGTATGTGGTGGATCTAAAGTCGGGATTTACAGTCACTCTCGAGAACCTTTCCTGGAGGCAATCAATACCACACATTCAGATCACGAAGAATAAATCTAGCACAGAATTATTGAAGATCTGCCAATAGATAACCAAAACATTCAACGTCCAACTCATTGAAGGGATCAAGGATTTCTCCTCATACAACGAAATATATATAACGACAAATATCACTAGATACGTGAAGTTTCATTCTATATGCGAGTTATCACCATTTTAAATGTGATCTATGAAGGATATGCGAGGTATCAAGCATTGTTTGGGGCGATTCGTAGCAGATGGGGTGATTCTCATAATCGTCGGGTGGTGGGGCGATTCTCATAATCGCCCCCGCCACACTACGGGGTTGTGCGGGGCGGTGGCAGGGCGATTCTGAGAATCGCCCCACCACCCGGAGATTCTGAGAATCACTCCATCTGCTACAAATCGCCCCAAACAATGCTTGATACCTCGCATATCCTTCACAGATCGCATTTAAAATGGTGATAACTCGCATATCGAATGAAACTTCATGTATCTAGTGATAATTGTCGTTATAATTCGCACAGCCAGTGTGATAACTTAGGAGATAATGGCTTCTTCTGTGATGGCAAGTTTCCTTCCAACTCCGGCGACGTTAGAATTGTGGCTCACCTCTTCATGTAACTGTTGAGCATTTTGCTACCACTGCGACTTCATGCTGTGACCCAATCGAATTATTTTTACTATTTTTACTACACAAAGAAAATTCAATGGGACACATTTCAAAGCTTCAAATCTGTATAAAGTGGTTCATAAATAAGGAAATCGATATGTGCGACTCTACTATTATGTATTACTTTTCAGTAGCGTAATAATAGTGTACTAAATATTATATATATGTCGTTATATATTTAATTCATTCTTGTGAATTGCCAGATTATATAATTGCCAAGTTTAATATACATTGTTAATAATATACGGTATTACCGGATACAAATTATTTACACATAAATAGATGATCACTCATTTTAAAATTCTAATGAGAACGTAACATTAAAAAGCTAAGAACACTTCACACGAAAAAATATATATTTTATATTATTTTATTTTCCAAATGTATAGGATGACTTCTTATATGTGGTCAATTATATATATATATATATATATATCTCTGTGTGTGTGAGAAATATTATTTTATTTATTTTATTATGTTACAGCCTCTGTCATAAAGTTGTATTGCATTGGGTTATTTTTCTAATGCATTTACCATTTCTTGAATATTATTAAAAGTAATGTGAATTCAGAATTGCACACTTGCATAGCTCAATTTTATATTATATTCGTCCAGTGCTTGTTGATTGCCTATACTGTGGTCCTTGGCAGTGAGAGTTGTGACACGATAATTTTCCTTACAACTCCCCTTTTGCCCAGACTAGAATCCAGATCTTGATTATACCAATGCTAATATTTCACATCTTGCAATGTTATCGCTTGTGAGGGATTTATCTCCGTTCTTGATTTTATTGGTACCTTTCACAATTTATACGGTTAAAGTCATTTCGGCCAAGAGCTGCCTACATCATGCAAAGTTTGAATATGCTTTGGGGAAGAGATTCAAGGGTAAGCCCTCGATTGCATGTGATTTTTCATGGAATCGTAGTGTAGATGATTTTAAACAAGCTGATGTATTTATTTCTAAAAGAGGAATGTACTCAGAGAGAGTATAGTACTACAACAATTCTGCTTAACTAGGAAAGGATATTTATGTTAATTGGGAGTAATGTTTTATCATGGTAGATTGTCAATCATTGGACATATAGTTGGCAAGGGGTTTGTGAAATGATTAATAGTTGAAATTATTGTTGTAGATCCACTGGGTCGATGGTAATATCTATTGAATAATATATTGAACTCATCATTTTGAAAGGCTAAAAGAAAAATCACCAACATTCAAAATATCTAAGCTTAGTGTCCAAAATTCTTTGGCACGAGTTCTCACTACAAAGATATGATTTCCAACCAGAAATTTGTGTGGCTTGTAACAAAGATTTACAAGACAGTATGCCAGACTTCGGTAGTTGCTAGACTAATTCTCGAGACATTTCGAAGTGCGCATGTTGCATTTGAATAAGGGGGCAATTCTCAGAATCGCCCCAAACAATGCTTATTGGGCATCCAATACGATATTAAGTGGATTTCAGAACAGGAGTTCCTCTTCGTGAGGTAAAATCTATATATAGATATGAGTCAATAAGAATTATGGTCGCCGATTCATCCATAAAATGGGGACGAGCTAATTAATTTTCTCTGACAAAACTGCAGGTTGGCATGCAAAGAGATCAAGATAGGTGGCCGAAACACAAAGCTGGTATGTAATACTCATATGCTATTACATTCATACGGTCACTAATCTCCTCATTCCTTTAATTATGTTTTAGCTTTTGTGGTTGTTGTTAACATTGGGTAACTTTGCATGTGTGTGCAAATAACGTTGGAATCATTCCTTATTATTCTGTGTGGAACAAAGCTCTGGTACATCTTACTCATTCATGGTGAATTCTTCAGAGGGAATTATTGTTGTTACGAGGACACCTACATCGCCACAACTACAACTACAGCCGAGCCTCAGAAAGGAAGCATAGTTGTGAATTCTTCCATTTAACAGCTGTTCTCTTGTAATCTATCACGATTTCATGAATGGCTTTTGTGGTTAGTGACTACAAAATTAATGCTTAGAAGAGAAAATCAGGTCTGCACTTGAGAGGAACTGTGTAATTATTTTGTGCAAACTGCAGGTTTAATGAGTCGGATCCAGTTTGTGTATGAGTTTCAGTTTTGTAATATGTAAATCGTTGTTTCTTCTTATTATGGAAATATATGTTTCTCTTCAACTAAAATCTTTCTTATTTTCAAAGTTTATCATGAACAGACCATGGGTTAAATTTTCATTCAAATCATTCCCCAGATACATGTACTCGTATGAGATTACTCTGGAAATTAAAATCAAGATCAGTCCAACATTTTATATAACAGTGAGTAGCTGGTTGTCGTACTTGCAATTTTGCAGTGGTCTGTTTCACGCAGGTGATGCTGCTTTCATCAGTAGACATGTGGAAAAATCTTCTCGAGGAAATCGTCCATGGATGTTACACCGCCTGTTACACATTCAAAAACCCCCAATTAGTTTTCAAAATGTCGGCAATTTTCTAGATTTTTAAGCTCCACCTACAGCCTAAAGCTACTTATCCGTTTTCTCCATTTTGTTTCCATTTTATCCTCATTATCCGTGATTGGATTATTACGTTTTTTATTAGAAGAATAAGTGCAAAATTTTCAGTGAGGAATCATGAGCTAGAGAACGTTTACATTGAAGAATTGTTTTGTAGCATAAGCCATAAGCCATTTAAAACTTTAACATCCGTATAAAACATAGTTTTTCTGTAGTTGAAGAATTTATAAAAGATTAAACCATTACTATATATTTTTAGATCTGAATTTGTTTGATAGTAATTTCAAAATTTTGTAATCGTAAGTTAGCAAAAGATTTTTCATTCCACTATTTTAGACCACTAATGCCATTCCATTCATGCCATTTGACTTCATTATAGGCTAAAATAAACACATGATGCAATACTTAGTTGATTTAATGTCATTCCGCTCATGCCATTTGGCTTAATTATAGGCTAAAATAAGCACATGATGCAATAGTTAGTTAACTAGTTTGTTGTACTTCATACTAAGTATAAATACTTATATGTTTTTTCACTAAGAAGTGGTTGCCTTCCTTCATACTAGGAAATAAGTTTTAATTAGTTTTGTTTACTTGGTACTAAGTATAAACACTTCAAAATGGTCGTATTCCTGGACACTGAGGGAAAAAACACTAGAATTTAGTAGGAAGTTATTATAGTTAAGTAGTTTTTGTATAAAAATTAAGAGAACTCAGTTTAAGGGATTTTATTGTTTTGGTGTTTAATCATTTTTTCCTGAAATTCAAAGAGTAATTGCTTCCAATCTTGCTAGTTAGTGTGTGTATGCTTGTGATTACCAATTCTACTCTAGGGCAAGGGCGACTCTAAAGAAGTGGTAATGCTAATTTTAAGTTATTTTTTGTGTAAATATATAAACATGTTTTCTTTCTATCCATATATATTTCAATGAATTCAAATTGTTATTTTCTAACTTAGGAAATATTTCATTTTTTTTATATTTGCAAATTATTTAATTTTTTTTTGTGAAATAGCTATACTCTATTTTATCCACTATATTATATTTTATAAAACATATTCATACTGTATTTTATTAGATGTACCTTATTTTCTTCCCAGTGGTTATACCTTATTCCTTTCAATAGCCCTTGCAATTATTTCATAAAAAGTAGTTGTAGTAAATTTATACAACAACATTGTAGCCCTAGTAATAGATTTATTTTCTACAAATAGTAAATCTGTTGAATTGAATTTTTGCAGACATAAAAAAATGTTTTATCATTGTAATAATTTTTAGTTGTTAAATTGATTTTAAACTATTGTACATATTAGTATTAACTGTTGACTAGTTTAATTGAGCCAATTATAGTATGTAATTACCTCTATATCACTTGCTAATAATTGGTAATTGCTAATTGCTAATAATTGGTAAATTCACTTAGAGACGACTAAACGTGAAATGAATAGCCAAATTGAAAGCTCATGACACAACATTGATATATAAAGTAGATTCTATATAAGAGAT
>APFE030121997.1:48278-83415 GCA_000404065.3 Pinus taeda | reverse complement strand
TACACCATGGTGTTTATAATAATAGGGATAGTGGAGTATAGGGAGCTAAGTACTAGAGTTAGTTGTTAATATGGAGGGAACATATAGATGAGGGCTGGTTCAACCAAGTTTTTCTTTGAAAATAGCTTGAAATCAAGAGTAGATCAAAATGAAAAGATTTTTGCACAAGAAATGTGGCTTTTAAAGCCATAAGAATATAACAAAGATATGAACTTTTGTGCTCTGTACATCTTGGGAAAGGGTGTTAGTAATAAGTGATACACAAATGAAAACAAGGATGTTAGTCATGCTCCAGTGTGTTGCTTTCTTGTAAATGTTTCAGCAACTTTGGTCTTGAAAGAGACACCACTTCTGCAACCCCATCTACCTACCTACCCAACTAGTTCTCCTAACATTTTTTGTTCCTTATTGGAGGGTGCACTTGGACTTGCAAACCCTTTGAATGCCTTTTTCTTTTCACTGGCTTTTTGCTTTCATTTCCTATCTAATACAACCCTTATTCCTTCCAAGGTCCCAGATTAAGCAGTTGGGAACCTTAGCTTCTCTACCTAGCTACTGATCTGCCAAGATTAAACAGTTTGGACAGATGTCATTCTCTATTCTACAACATAAATTGAAAACATAGCATGATCCAGATTAGATTGTTGGGTCATCTATAAACTTTGTGAAAATGCAGGCCCATGTAGACCTTCTTTTCTTTGTAAAATATGAAACCTTTGTGACAGCAAAATGGAGCATATTTGGCACTTACATTTGCCAATCATGAAATATGAAACCTATTGGTATAGGTATCCAACAGGTTCTATGAAGCAAAGGAGGAGGCCGTGAGGATTTAGTTGGATCTCAGCTTACAGATCACAAAGCTGAAACTGCAAGTACAACATTTGACGCCACCAGAGGTCACTGAGCAGTGCGGAGGCATCATTAAATCTGGGTGGGAAATGATCACACGTGCCATGAAGGAGTGTGCTGACTTATTGGATCAGTCACTTATTACGCTCACTTCACTCCAGGAAGATCCAACATTACAGTGACTGGAAACAGAGGCAAGGGAGCTCTAACAAGCCTATAATATTGTCAGAGGAACCACACAGATGGTTGCTATTACGCAGCGCTTGGCCAAGATGGGGGAGGCCCAGGCCTTGAAGATACAAGTTGATGCTGCTAAACAGAAGGAAGGCGTGATTAAAGAACATCTCCAGCCATGGATTGATGAGGCATTCGTAGTTTCCACCATTATCGAGCACAAGGTGGCACACATGCAGGTAGAATATGCACCCAATGAAGTAGCTGAAATAGAGACTGAGGTGTCGCGGCCCGCGTCGAACAGGTACACTAGATGGCAGAAGAGTTTGTTGTAAGTACAAGTGAAGCACAGAAGTTACTGTTTGACCTCTGTGTGAAGATTGTCACACCAGCGGAGTGACTCAAGACGAGTCATGATGATTGTGTTGGGGGACTATTGGGTAGTGAAGGCCCAGCGTAATGGTTTTGGGGCTCAAAGCCTGCAATTTTGGGTAAAGGTATGGTATAGACTCTGCGAGATGCGCGGAACGCAAAGTGTAATGAGTCAAGTCAAAGGTTGTCCACCCAAAAATAATGTAAAATGAGTTGGCCTATCCATGGTCCACAGACTAGGGAAATGTATAAATAGAGCAAGGCTTTATGGTTAGAAGTCAGGTTTTGAAGAAGTAATTTTGATATGAAATGTAATGGGTTTGTAAAGAAGGAAGTCTTGGATCGTCTGTAAGTCCGAGTCAAGGGTGTTGGTAGAGAGATAGAGGTTCTGTAGTTGTGTGCTCAGAGGCTTGGTAGAGTCCATAGCTATGTGCGTAGACCTCTGTAGCTGAGTGCGTAGGGTGGATCTGGTTGTGCTAAAGAGAAGATCAATAAAGATAAGAATTTCTAAGTCATTGTGTGGTTTCCTGTGGATCTATCTATTGCTTATATTTTGAATTTATGCATGATCTATTGTATGAGCATGTATCTTTCTTTATAATTGTGCACACGGGGTCTTAATTTTAAATGTTTGCTTAAGGATTATAAAGAGTAGGTTTGATCTATAACCAACTCATAAATAATAACTCTTAAAGAAGTGCCTTGTTCCAAATCTACACACAAGTAAAGTAGCGCGAAGCCTCAGAACGGTTCGCAAACCCTCCAGACCACATCAAGACATCCTAAGGGTTCAGAAACTTGGTTCCAGCACCCTCTCCTGCTACCTCAGGTGAGACCTCAGTCCGCGCTCCACAGGCTGTTGCCGAAAGGGCCAGTAGCTATTTGATTTGTTTGGCTAATAACTCTTTCGAACCTGGGTCAGGTCCTAATAAGCCAACAAATGGTTCAGGGCCGGGATCGGGATCTGCCTAAGCGATGTCAGATATTAGGACATTGGAACCCTATGAAGAAAGAGTTTAAGGATTGATTGGATCAGGAGCG
The DNA here is from genome assembly GCA_000404065.3 of Pinus taeda. NCBI lineage: Eukaryota > Viridiplantae > Streptophyta > Pinopsida > Pinales > Pinaceae > Pinus > Pinus taeda. The sequence continues at coordinate 80,976 of APFE030121997.1, read as the reverse complement.
GTACGAGTTCATAGTAGGTCCTAGTACACTGACGTGTGAACAGAGGTTAAACATGATGAGCACGATCAAGTTGTTAGTATTCAAAGGAGTACGAAGCAAAGGTCCAGAACAATTTTGGTTCATGGTGAGGGCGGTATGGGAAGCGCACAGAGTTACGGATGATAAAATCAAAAAGGCTACCATAGTTAGCACGCTACAGGACCGCCTACTGACATGGTATATAAAGTACTCAAGCGATCACTTGAATGCGGGAATAGTGGAGATCCGGGCTGAATTGAAAAATAGTTTAGCCAACCGAAATTAGAAACACAATCGATCATAGGGTTCATGGAGATCACAATGATGCCTGGTGAAACTCCGTGGGATCTAGATCAGAGATTGAAAAGTACAATCTGCAAGGCGAACATGACATTGTTAGATGCCTAGCACTGTGCGTGGTTTGTGGCATCATTAACACCACATCTCAGGACAACGCTATCACAACAAAAGATCTCAACCCAGGCTGAAGCATTAGAGATAGCGATGAGGTTGCATGAAACTACAATACAGAGCTGAGGTTTAAGACTTGCAAAGGAGGTATGTATGAGTGTTGATGGACTCATACAAACTGTAGAAAGTCATGGTGACAATTTTTTGTGTAACAGATTGCCCCCTAAAGTGCGAAGTCTGTAATAGATGAGGATGGTTTTTTGATCATCTAAGAAGAGTGAAGGACTTTATCATTTCAAGGATCTTCTTGTGGATACCCCGGTCAAACCTATAAAAACATTCAAAACAAAATATATATATGTGAAAATATCATCGTTGAGGTAGGCATTCCCATACTCAGATCAAAACTAACTAAGAACTATCTAAAACTGCTCTGATATAGGAATGATTTTGTATTACATCACAAGTAGGAACACATGGACACAGTGTGGGCACAACCATCTGTTTATGAATAGTCCACTATATAATGATAACAAAATTCCTTGCAGCCTGGATGGTGGAAACTAGATCCAGGGTCTTCATTTCTACTTCCCGAACTAGTACGATTCTATCCATTTGAAATTTTGTTTTAGGGTTTAGAAATCAATTTTTGGAGGAAAATTAGGGCAAAAAATGGCCCGCGGTAGTTGCGCAGGGGCGCCATGTGGCCCCTGCGCACCCCGACTTTTGTATGCACATAGAAAAGTCAGGGTGCCACACCTAGCCTTAAGGAGAAGTGCGCACCTATGCACTGTCTCTAAAGGGATGGGTGCGAACCGCACGGAATGTGGATTTTGAACCCTAGTTTCTCCATTTTTGCCCCATATAATTTTGGAATGAAAATTATAATCCACCTATTTTTTCAATGTAGGTACACAAGATGCTTGTTTGGCAGGAAAGAGAGCACGAGGACATGGATCAAGCTACATTACTCCATCCGCCTTCATTACAGGCATTGAGAGCATGCAGGCTTTTCAAATTTTGGACCATACCTGGCATGAGGGCACAGGTAGACTTTTTACAATGGCTGGTGAACAGGTGGGGCATACAGGACCAGTGCTTCATTATTGGTGGCAACTAGCTCGAAATCAAGCCGGATGACATATTTTTTTGACTGGATTGCCCAAGAGAGGCGAGCAATTATCTCTGTTCAGATCTAGGCTAGGTGGCCAATCTGTCACTAGTCTCCGACTAGAGTTCTGTAATGACCAGACTCCGAACAAACGGATAGATGTTAAAACCATCTCCCATCTTGAACTAAAGGTGATTTCCTTTACTGTTATCAGACTCTATGGGAGTGCAGCATTACATCTAGCTACAGGTTCCCAGATGCACATGGCAGTGGACTGCTTCCGAGGCACCATCTTCAACTGGTGCGATGCGGTATTGGCCAATGTGAAGGGCCAATTGACTAGGGCGAAGAATGGGCAGCTAAAGAACTTTGGCTATGGTTATTTAGTTGTCAGCTTTGCCCTAGAGAGGGTACCAATGCTGGTTCCACAACAACTCACTGTTGAGGCTGGACTTCCCCGAGATCCTCGGGTTATGCGATGGGTTGCAGTTATGGCCCGCCATCCTGAGGAGGGAACTGAGGTTGTTCGATTCACACCAGAGTATTTCCATTGGTTAGAGAATCAACTCTTTATTATTCAGGATTTTCCATATGCTGGGATGGATTATCATGGTGATCCTAACATGGCTCTTCCACCAGGAGAGCAATGGGATGATAGAGGTAAAATTTGTTTTCAACATTTTAATTTTATATGTATTTTTTTTGTATTTTTTGAAAATTGTCCCAAAACTAATAGTAAAAGTTTTAAATGCAGATGTGGGTCCACGACCACCAGCTGCTCTCCAGCCCTAAGATCGAAGACAACCAGCTGCCGCGGCACCGGCCCCAAGGACCAGTCAGCAGAGACCTTGGTCGAGTTGGAGAGCCATCTAGAGCACTTGACCGCAGATATTCCGGAGACCAACATAGATGACATTCCTCTTCAGCTTCAGCGCTATGTGATTGGGGTTCTAGGACCTTTTAGGAGGTTCCTTTGTAGGGTGGCCCGAGTAGTGGTGTCTTATTGGGATCATCACCAGTGATAGGATGATTGCCTTGTAGACTCATTTTTGGACTTTTGATACTATCATTTTTGCCGATCATAAGGTTTTTTTCAACCTATGATCGAGGACGATGTATATTTTGACACACTCTTATGCTGTGCTATACTATTACTATGGTTATCTTGCAAAACATGTTTATGAGATGTTTTTAAATTTATTGTTTGATTTAATGCAAATGTCTATTTAACATTCAAGAAGCAATTGCATCTGCTAATGTATTTAAATATCTTGGAATGTGCTGATATTCTATGTAATCAAATTCTTGTTCCAAGAGATGGACTCTCAAAAATAATCATACTAATATTGGATTTCGAATGGAATAAACTTGATTAAGCTGTAATACAATGAGTTCTAAATCTAAATTAACAATGAAACTTCAAATTTCAAATGAGATGGATTCAGATAATAAGTCAATCACTGCACTGTATTCTACAATGTTGTTCGTTGTTTGACTGAGGCTTACCCCGTGCATAGATACTAACTCGTCAGAGGGTGAATAGATAGCCCAGGCTACAGAAGAGATGTTTCGTGTACTACGACAAGCACCATCAGCGAAACCGATGTATGTTTGGAGAGGCGTCGACATCTGCAATATCAAGAGTAAAATCAAGATAAGCATGACTAATAATGAAAAACACTCTCTAAAGTAAAGCACGCATCTTTAATCTAAGAACACACCAACTTAGAAAGAAACTAATCTAAGAAATCTCCACACTAATCCTTTAAGCATAATATCGCTTTAGATAAAGCCCATTCCTAGGTTTACCTAAAGAGACACAGTCAAAATCTTCTAGCTCATAGGCCCCTTTTGCCAGCTTCCGCTTGACAATATACGGACCATGCCACATGGATACAAATTTGCCAGCCCCTAGCTTATCGTTTTCTTGATCGTAAAGTAAAACTAGGTCACCTTCCAAAAAATTGCAGGGTGTAACATTCCGATCATACTAAACTTTGATCCTTTTGGCATGAGTTTCGATAGCTAATGAAACATTGCGACAAGGTGTACTATTTTCTAAATCAAAGACTATGAGGTTTGAGTCCTGAAGATCAACAACTCCTATAGCCGACAGTAGCATTTTACGTTGTGCTGGACAAGATTGTAGCACTTTCAAAGCTGACATTGCTGAAGGTGAAACAGCTAAATCTTCAACAGTTTTATAGTTCTGAGCAGCTCTCGCATGTGGATTGAAAGCTGACTTTCGAAGTATACCCTTAGTGGGCAGTTTGATTACTAAGTTGGGATTTGGTTTCTCGATCTGTAGTGGATCGGGACCAGATGGAGCTGAGGTTGATGGATTGGAATTAGAAGATTCGGCTTCCTTACCACCAAGAGGACTCTTACTCTCATAATCTTGCAATCATGTCGCAATCCTTACATGTGACATCATCATTATGGACTCTTCTGAGGCACTAGAGGAAGAACCTATCATTTTACTGTCTTGACTTGGAAAAGGATCCTTCAAAACAGCAGGTGTTTGCGAACCTTTGATGATTTTTGCAACCTCGGCACGATGCGGACAATCCCTTGCAAAGTGCTCCTCATCGCAGATGAGACAAGGATATTGAGGTTTTAGTTTCTCGTCAGTAGATTTAGGTTTATCGGATTTCTCCTTTGAGTTCTACTTATTCTTCTTCTTACCTTTCTTCTTGCCGTTAGATTTTGATTTGGTCGTAGATGATTCGACGACATGAACATCGACAAAGATTTCAGGTGAAGACTCTCCCTTAGGGGAATTTGGTAAAGTTATAATAGGAGAAGAATTCTTGGAGTATTTCTTCTTAATTTTGGTATTAACAGTACCAATCATATCGTCAGCAGCATGAGACCCTGAGGGAGGTGCAGCTATTTGATTTTGTTTCGGAAGGTCGGGGATTTTCTCATGTAACGTACCTGACTGCGTATAAACTAAGTCAAGGTATTGAGCTTGAGAAATTACTTGCTCTTCTGTAACTACCCCTGCCTTAGCTACATCTTCAGTTATTTTGGGTAATAATGATTTTACAAACCATTCTGCCAAAATTTGGTCCGGGATAAAAACTTTCACTAAATGACGTCGATGTCGCCATTCATGAATATGATTGGAAATATATGTGGACGTCGACTGCTTTAATGAAGTTAATGGTTCCGTGCCATTGTCATATCGGACAGGCAGCTGAAAATGAGTAAGGAAGGAAGTGGGTAACTGACTAAAATTGTAAAAAGAGCCTCAAGGCAACTCAATGTACCACTTGGCTGCAAGGCCAATCAAAGTGCATTGAAAAAGACGAAGATGAATTGAATCATCTATAATGGAATTCGATGCACACCAGAGATGGTAAGTCATCACATGATTAGATGGATCTTCTCCTGACTTCCCCTCAAACTTTGGTATATCATTGGGCAATTTATTCGGCATTGGCAGCCAAAACGGAATATAATTAATGGGATCGTTCATAAGGCGCGACAAGTCAAGCAAATCCAAAGTTGCTATAAATGGTAACTGACGGTTCGGATCTCGAAAACTTGGGGTCATAAGACTAGCCCCAGGAGGAGGATATCCAAGATAACTTGGTATCGGATTCACATTTGGGATATTATATCCCCCTGGAAAACCAGGATTAACTAGACCATACTGAGGTTGCTGAGGTTGTTGATACGTATACCCAGGGTACGGTTGATACTGATAAGTCAGGTTTTGCACAGCAGGGCCGAGTTGGTACTGCCCCTGGTATAGTTGATAAGTAAATTGGGGTTGACTTGTGACAACTGTACTAGTCCCAGGTTGTCCTACAGGCATAGAAAATGGAGTCTATATTGTAGGTCCAGACTGGGGTAAAGAGGCCTGAGGAGTTGATACAGGAGCAGTAGAAACTAGCACTGCTGATACTCCAGAAATGGGTGGAGTGGATTGAGCAGAAGCCGCAGCAGTTGCAACAGACGTTTGGGACGGAGTTCGAGGCAAACTAGGCCCAGACTGATGAGCTGCCCCAGGTGTAGCAGTTTGAGTAGTAGGCTGGATAGGTTGCTGTGGTGAACCAAAAACAAAAGACTGACTAGATTGGGATGACAACTGCACACTGGGTTGCAGAGTCTGTTGATCCCACACCACGTTCACTCCGGGGTATGGACCCATAACAGGTTGAGCGTATTGAGGACCAAAACCAGGTTGAGTGTAAGATTGATAATTATATGGTACATTTCTGGGTCGTTAAACAAATGATTGACCTGAAGGTGGTTGAAAAATTTGAGGTTGATAATGACCCCGAGGTTGGTACTGACCTTGAGGTTGGTACTGACCTTGCGGTTGGTACTAACCTTGGGGTTGGTACTAACCTTGAGGCTGGTATTGACCTTGAGGCACATATTGATACTGGGGTTGACCTTGAGGTACATATTGATATTGGGGTTGACCTTGAGGAAAATATTATCCCGTAGGGAATACTGTCCTTGAGGTTGCCCCCCAGGTGGTAATGGACTACCTTGAGGTTGCCCCCCAGGCGGTATTTGAGTACCTTGTGGTTTCCCCCCAGACGGTATTGAACTACCTTGAGATTGCAGATTAGGAGTAGTACCAGACATCATAAGAATCTCTTCGACACTTAACGGTTTAGTTCCGTTATGACCAGGAGATACGGAATATTCGATGGGTCAAGGAGAAGCTCCTGAAAATGTACCAAATAAAGACTAATACCCAGGAGGAACAGAAGGACCACCATGTAAGAAGGTTTCTGGCATTTGAGTAAACAAGGATGACTGTCTCGACATATTCAAAGGAGGATAATAACCTCTGGGTGTTGGATGGAAAGGAAATCGAGGTGGTGAAGACGCGAGACCTGGATTTTCTAAGAAATTTGTCAGTGAAATATACCAAGCGTCACCTCTAATGGGACTGTAGAAAATAGATTCACGCTCCCTAAGTTCAATATTCAGTTGATTTTCAGGGATGCTTATACCTTCGTTCGGACTCGAACTTACAATTTATTCAATGGAAATGAGTCTAGAAGGAAGATTCTCGGTAATGATATTTTCTACTCTGGGTGAACTAGGACCACTAGAAATAGGAGAAGCAAATCCTGAAGATGGAGTAGCAGCAATTTCAGTTTCAGGTTCAGAGATTTCAGGTTCTTCGGCTAATGAGCTAGTAGGAGTGATACTACCAGTAACCTTAGAAAATGAAATTGGTTCAGAAATATGTTCTGTTGCTTGCACTAGATGATCAGGATGTACAATCAACGAAGACTCTCTGGCCTCCGGTGACCCAACCCTACTTTCAAAAGGTGTGACAAGGGCTCGCAGCCCTTCTAGTTGACTTGGTGTAAATTCGAGAGGTTGCCCCCGTAGTCGACGGGATTGTCTCCATAATTCAACCACGATTAATTATTTAATTACTTCACACGAAAACAAATAAAATCTCATGAAAAACACCTAAAGTCTCTAAAGAACCAAACAATTTGAAGCACACGCCTAATAAATCTAGGAGATCAAACCACACACAAACAATATCTTTCTGGATCGAAAACACTAGTTGGTGATGAAATCTAATGTCGCAGAATTCAATACAGAAATGGCGGTTGGAATAGTTACCCCGACAACTTGCTTAATAAAACAGACTGGCACAAGTTTCTCCACTATAACTGTCTCGAGTGAAGATAACCCCCCAAAGAGTCCAAGTGAGTCTAGTCGAAATTTGCTCCAGGTACAGTGGGATCTTCCCTCCACCGTCACTTAGGAAATAATCCTAAAGATTATGGTCACTAAGGTTACCAACAGAAACAAATATACCCGGGGGAACATTCTACGATCCGATATGCACGCAAGGGCAGAGTAACAAGCTCAATCCCCTTGAAGGCTCCTTGACATAATCCAAGGTTTACCAACAAGTGACCCCAGGCTCCTCGACAATGGTCAAACCGAGGTTTACTGTTTTTAATACGTGAATATCTTCTATCGTTCCCAATGAGGAAGGATTGATTCCCACACTGGTTCGAATATGATCTCGTGCTTCTCCTTTAAGAGGAGCTTTCCCAGAGCATAGATGTAACAATTGGAATTTCTCCCTACCGCAAGATTGACTACTTGTTTGTTTAAACTATCTTATAGAGTTAATTACTCCCTACTCCAAGATACTAGCCTAAGCTATGTTGGTGAAAAGAGCCCTAGAAAATAAAAAGATTGCTAGATTGATTTTTAATTAAGCGTTAATTTTATTGTTTGCTCCTTAAGTCAATGGGTGCAGAGATGAAACTTTATGGTATGAAGACTCGACTCCAAAACACTAAAAAATGCACCTAAGATGATAACAATTCTTTTTCCTTTTCAATGAATTTCTAGCTAAGGAAGAGTTGAAAATGCAATGCTTTGAGAATCAAATCTTTCTCTTAACATACAATTGAAAGGAAACTTTTTGTCTTTTCCAAAGAACTTTAAAAAACGAGACTACTAATCACGCTCACAGAAAATCCCTTTGCTTTTCAATAATCAACAACTACAAGAATAAGCAATTCCTTTCAGAGAGCTTTTAAGATTTCTCGAAAAACTCTAAAAAACTATTGAAAACAAATTTTCAACAAGCTTGTATAATTTCTATGAAAAACTCAAAACTATGATCTAATCTTGAGATCTAAACAAAAATGGATTGAAAAGAAACTTGAAATGTTTTGGAGGATGCTCAACTTAGTCTTTCAGCTAACTAAGGATCAATTTGTTCAACTCAACAAACTGATCAAAAAACATCCAATTATATTTTAATAGAAAAATGAAATTCGAAACTTTTAATGAAGTTTAATCAAAGTTTTGTATAAGAGACAAATGGGATCTAGATCTCTTCACGGATAGATTTCATAAGCTAGTCAAACTCAGCAAGAAAACCAGAGAGACTAGGGTGATCTAAGGCTCTAAGGCTTCGGATCTCTGAGCTACTACAAAGACCAAACAAAAACCAATCCAACAGACAAAACTTCTTAGAAAATCACTTCAAACGATAATGCCAATGAAAACTAACTCACAAGGAACTTTTGTCAAGGCAAGTGCAGGTCTGGGCATATACTAACAGCTATGGACAAAAACTAAACCTAACTGGGTAGATGGATCTTAGGTTTTTCAAACTTTTGATAGGGTTTGCAGGCCCCTAGTAGAACCAGGTGCAGTGCCGCTTTGTGTTGCACTGTAACAGTGCGGAGAGGTTCGCACTGTAACTAACTCAGAGGATGCGGTCCTCTTCCAAAATTTCAAAAACTAAAAATCCAAACAGGATCTAACCAATACCCAAACTCACACACATCAAGGAAAAAATAGAAACCAAAACTTAAGTTTCTCAATTCAAAGCAAAGACAAATCAAAAACCAAACCAAACCATTCCCCAGTGGAGTCACCAATTTGTTGGCCGGATAAATCATTCTTGCGGACAAGACCAATCTCCCTAGTATCGAATGATATCTAGCAACAAAGAGCACAAGCAAATCTACTTTTCTCTAACATTTTTCAATTCATTAATGAATACTAAGAGGTGTAACAGACCCTACCTTGGTCCAACGCTTGTTTGAGGCAGTTTTACTCCAATAGCTTCAAGCAGTTCCCGTTTAATAACCTACATACACAAACAAGCACACATCAAAGCATACCTGCGTATAACAAAACATGTTCATTATGAAGATCAAGGAGCTCATAAAATAAACCATTAGAAACAGTTCATTGAGAAAAACAAACTTGATTGTATTAACTTTATGAATAAAAGAGCCTTACAACCTTTGCCTTGATGTTGCACAAGTTCTTTCCAGGGTCCAGTAGGAGTCTCCTCTACTTTGACAAGCCTCACTCACTTCCCAAATGACATGAAAGGTATGTGATCTCTCCTCTCACGAGCTCAAAAAGGAAGCCTAGTTTTCAGCAGCATTTACCCTCAAGAATCTTCAGCTTTCAACCTCCCCTACAACCAGCCCAATGCATGAATTTATAGTGCAAATGGAGGAAGTTGCTGGTCTGCCATTGAAGGGATAAGTTCCTCCTTCAATGGTATAAGCACCTCATATCATGGAGTTAGCTCCCTTAGTTATGGAATGGATGAACCAACATGGAGCGGACTTGCCAGCGCAATATTCCTTCTAGAAGTGACCCAAGATGAGTTTTTAAGAATGAACTCACGCCTTTTTAACTTTTACAGGGGTTCGCACCCATTACTCAATAGACAGAGCGGTCAGGTTCACAGGAAACATGACCATTGGGTGCGGCACCACAGGAAATGCTAGGAGAAAGTGCGAAACTAGGATTTGATATATTTTTAAGGTATTTCTCCCATTTTTAAGGCTTGAGATGAAGAGCTGAGGTTTAAGAATTGCAAAGGAGGTATGTATGAGTGTTGATGGACTCACACAAACCGTAGAAAGTCATGGTGACAATTTTTTGTGTAACAGGTCCGGATCTTCATTTCATATGCTTGTTATAGGACAAATTGACCTCCTAATCAACTCAGAGGTAAAAGACAATATGACTGAAGCAATAACCACAATTGCAGGCCCAAAATCCACACTAACACTCTCTATACACTGACAGCCTGCTTTATAAAGCTTGTTACCAAGCATAAAGGAGCGTTAGTCACCCTGATAACTCTTGTGGTTAGACCAGGGGGAGCATTAGTAAACTTAAGTGATGTTCAAAAGGTCATGCCAATGAATTTTCTCATAAATATATAGATATTAAATCACTAAATTTGCGCAAGAAAAGCAAGGAAACTCCAAAAATCAAGATATTTGGAGAAATTCTATTATGAGAATGAAGGAAAATGGGAAAAAGCTTGTAAACAGGGCAAGTTCATGGTTTTTTCCCTAATGAACTCTAGATGGATCTTGATAGCCCTAATTTTGTTACTATATAAGCAACGAGAGGTCCATTGCAAAAGGGATCAGAGCATTTGGAAGGATAGCCCATAGAGCTGTTGTGAATCGTCATATTCTTGAAGGAGCTATCTGAAAGAAGGAGAGAGATAGAAGAAGAAGGGGTAAGGAAGGCCGATACAATGGATTGTTGTAATCACTCTTCCATTCTGAATATAGACTATAGTTGTGTTCCCTACTCCAAAGTGTTGGTGATATTGTGCATTTATTTGTTCATTCTGATTCTTGTCGAGTTGAGTAGTTAAGTTATACATTTATACATGTTTGTTACAGATTCTTACATTTGTTTTTAGAAGCATATGTTGTGATTGGTTTGCCTTGTCCTTTGTGCAGGAATTGTCTTGGAGCTGGCTTAGAAGGAGTTCTTCTTGGCGCACGGAGATCCCCAAGCGAACCTAGAAGGAACCAAAGGTGATCCTCTTTCCATACCATGTCAATTTATGTTTGATATATGAACATGTGTGTAACTGGTAGCTTTTGCAGATAATCTTACAGTCTGTCGAAGGTCCCAGGAATGCCTTTGAGGGTAGTTTTCATCCCGTGCATTTTACGCCACAGTAGAATTGGCGACTCCGTTGGGGACTATACATCTAGTTCACGGTTACCTAGACTCCTCTCATATCTTCTCTTTCTTCTATGAGATTCCTGCTTCTTCAAATCCTTTTTTGATCCACCATCTATCTTGTTGCATCCTGCAAAGTTGTATTCTCCTCAGAAACTGATCCTAAAAGCCCTCTTTTTGAGCTATTTCCCTCACTAACGTAGGTTGCTAGTTTACATAGAGCTTTATAAAGCTCTTTGACTATGCACGGGGAGTGTTAGTGGCCAAAATAACTCTCTGTTTACAAAGAAACAGAGCGTTAGTCTCCCATTTCCATGTTTTTCAAAAGATTTTGTGGACCAAAAGGGGCGGAACTTGTCTCAAGGACTAAAGTAAGATCTGCAACAGTATCATGTTAACAAATTTGCTGTCTTGAAAATTTATTTTTAAGAAAATGTTTTAGTATTTCTCTCTTAAAAGACATTTTTTTTGAAAGAAAAGCTGATAAAATATATATCTTCTTCTGTTGAAATAGTTGTAGGCTACTTCATTTTGGTTTTCAGTGGTTGTTATGGAATATTGAGAAAAGAAACTTTCGGTTATGCAAGTGTTGAAGGGTTTTAGATGCACTGACGAATCCATGAATATGTGAAATGATACATGTGTAGAATAAGACTTGTTTCCATAAAAATTTGATTTTTTTTTTCAAAGCATTGTTCTGCATGGTTTATTGAGTCGAGAGTCTCACCATATTCATACGTCAACACCCCTACTGAAGACAAATAAGCAAGTATACTAAAATTTACATTAAAATCAATCAGTTACTCATTTTTTAGCAAACCAACATTAGCTAGATTAGGACCTTGGGATAAGCATGTGAGTGCACTACCCAAGGTTGAAAATCAAAACTACTGTCATTAACAAGTGAAAATCCTTCTGCACTCATATTACTAGGACGACTCCACTAACAATAGAGTGAAATACGAGACAACATCAGACTGTAATTGAAGGTAGCCCACCTTCTCTTACAACTCCTTTGGGCATTTTGTGTATTGGGGGTCCCTTCAGGGATTTTAGAACTGAGTCGGGGACTCAGGTATCCTACCCACATAGCATGTTGTCTACGACTATGTCCCCCCTGGTAATGTCTATGATTTAAGGTATCTCTAGTGGCCAAAACTTCTAGGTACTTACCTAACGTGATTGGGACGGGCTGTCCTAGTACCTAAAACAAACGAATCTACTTTGTCTTCAGTTTTTGGGAGGGTGCTCGTCTTCACGAGAGTACTTGGCCCCTCAATCCGAGGTTCGGGTGAAGCTCAAAAGTAATCGTAACCATACATTTGGCCATCCTTCTCTGTTATTCATTGAGAGACTAGGTTTCATCTCTAGTAATTGGTGCTTATCAGATAAGGTATTTTCCCTCTGTTTGTTGATTAACATATTTAGTCTATTTTTTCTTTTTAGGTACCTGATTGTTGTCGTTTTTGAGACTTTAAAGAATATCACATTAAAATCTATCTGATAAAACTTAATAGTCACTGTGGCTACAACCAACCCTCATCGTCAATCCAGACAATTGTTAGGACTTCCTCCACTCATTATGGAGAATCCGTCGAGTTCCATTGACTTGGATTCCTCATCTTTGAGGATTCAGTCTCCTAAATTGCACACGAGATCTCTGTGGATGACCGACGACTGTATTTTTCCAGAGGATTTCTTTATGGAAGGATTTCTTCCTCATTTTAACACTCCACTTACATATCTATTGGAACATATCGTTACTCCCACGGTACCTGTACTTCCTTCTTCAGTAGGTGGAACTTTCCCATCTATCCAGTCGACGCCTCAATAGTTGTGGAATTATAGAGACACTGTTGGTCCTCTACCACTTCCCTAGTAGACGGTCATTACAACACCAGAAATGTGGAATCTTTCTATCCCATTCATCCTAGGTACTGCAACTCACATAACACCCTCTATAAGTGGAACCCAGCAGATGCTAGGTTCCACTCTTATGGTGCCACAAAGCATACCTTCGACTAGTGCCACATATAGTGCTCCATATAACACTCAATGTGGCACTATGGGTGTGGTTCTAGTTTACCAACACCAAGGTCGGCCGCCAATGTATAGTTCCAACCCTCGGATTCAAAAAACTGGGGTGGTTCCCAATATGCACATGCCAATGGGGAATGTCATAGTTCCCCCGCTGTTCTCAGCCATGCATGGAAAGTCGCTGATTGACATGAGTGTTCCCTTTGTCAATTAAAGCCATATGGTTAGTTCCGTGTCGGTTGGGAATCCACAAGGGATTCCCACCCAATCCGTGGGGGTACCCTACTCACAAGCTCAGATGAGTCCAGGGGGCACCGCTTATACTGGGGGCAAATTCATACCCCAGTATCAAAATCCTCATGAAAATCCAATCTACAACACCATACCACAAAGCAAATGCTACACCACATAGCCCATGTACACCATGGGGAAACAAACGATGGGAGGAGTACAGAGCTCCTCAGGTCATCCGTCATCGCCATGGTCTGAGTTGGGGGCACCCAACAATTTTCCTTTTTTGGCAACATTAGATATTCCCGACTTATACAAGTTGACAAACGACCCCATCTACCATAACTTATAATGGCCACCAAGCCTGCATAAAGTATCGACGGACATTCCTAAGTTTGACAGAAAACAAGGAGAGGATCCAGGCACTCATGTCACCACGTACCATCTCTGATGTGTTTCTAACTCTATGATGGATGACAGTGTCCGGTTACGTCTTTTTCCCTGGACCCTAACTGGCAATGCAACAAAGTGGTATATTGAGTTACCACGCACATCAGTGAATACCTTTGACGCTTTAGCAATGGAGTTCCTAAAGCACTTTCAGTTACCTATCCATTATGAGACAGGGATAGAGCTCCTTACTTCATTTCATCAAGATATTGCCGCCCACATCTCCAATCATATCCATGAATGGAGAAGGAGGAGGTTAGTCAAATATCCTATCCCTGATTTTCTCTTAACAGACTAGTTTTGTAAGTCATTACTCTCGCAAATCGCTAGAGATGTCGCTCTAGGTGGTGTGGTCACAGAGGACTAATCCATATGTCATGCCTAGAACTTAGATTTGATTTATTTACAATCTAGCACTCTCTACGACATTATCCCCTATGCTCTTGATAACCCCAATCCTCCCACCACTCAGTACCTTGGAGCGCATGCCGACAAGATCGTTGGCGCAACCTCCAGGGTCACTATAAAACAACTTAGTGGTTCCATTGCCAAGCTGGTAGTGGACCCCTCTACCAAAGTGACTACTCTTCTTGCCACCGCAATTAATTCTATGCAGTCTACATAGAAATCTAGTGGCAAGAAAAAGAAGAATAAGGAAAAGACCGCTCCTTCTGAGAAGCAGTTAATAAAGCAGCCCAACCCAAAATAGAAGGTCGTTGCACCTACTACTGTTGAAAAGGATACACCTGCCAGATTTCCTTGAAAACTCTGTGTTGAAGACCACGAAACTTGGCGTTGTCCATGGCTTCATGAATGCACAAAGTACCTTGCCAAAAGGGATACTGGTAAGACCCCCACTATCCTTAGGAATCCTTTTCCCACTTAGCAGCAGCAAAATCTTATTGCCAACCAACAACAACCCACTCCAGGGGGCAACGATGGTTCGCAACATTCTTCAGCTAGAGAAGGATCTTCTGCCATTTACACATTTGGAATGGTAGATCTCACCACAAGAGCCAAATCTCATGGAGCCCCTATCGCTCTGGCAGCAGAACCATCGTTAGATCAAAGCCCATCACCGCCCAACGATCTTCATATCGAAAGGCCGATTGAGGACTTTGTAATACGACCCCCTAAAGGGGCACTTCAATGCACAACGCACAATACATCTACATATGCTACCCAACACTACAACATTGTAGAGGATTTGGCGCAAGCGCTGTTGGCTATGTCGGCGCTCGAAGTATGTTGGCTGTTAGCTATCGGAGGTATTGATCCTACGGATTCCACGCTTGCTATTTTCAACATGGACAAGTGTAAACCTCCCCTTTCCCACCAGCTTGCATTTCAGGTGCATATCACTTTGAAAAGTAAAGGTATACACAAAACTATCATCAACGAAGGTGCTTCAACCTGTGCCATGTCAGCTTCATGTTGGCTCACCCTAGGTTCCCCAACCCTATCCCTACCGTCGAACTCCCTTAAAGCTTTCGACGGTCACATCTTTATCCCAAAAGGATACTTAGCCACTTTTCCCATCACTTTGGCTGGGAAAACCGTAACTATGGACGTAGAAGTCGTAGACAGAAAACTCGACTATAATCTCTTGCTGGGTCACAGTTGGAAATATGCCATGACGGTTGTCGTATCTACTGTCTTTCGCATCATACAATTTCCATTGGATGGAAAGGTTATTACCGTAGATTAGTTGTCTTTCTACGCCCCTAATTATTTTCCATTACCAAGTGGCTCCGTACCCCTAGTAGGAGGTGGAACTGACAGTTACATCAGTGTAGGTACTGGTCTACTGAAGGCTTCTTCCCTCATGGGTTGTTTCCCTCTTCAGCCACTACAAGTTTCATAAATGGTCAATATGCTTTCATCTATTCCTCATGAACAGACCGATCAATGGATCCTACCAGCTCCTTTAGACATTGACACATATGGAGAAAGAATGTCGTTGTCACCAGCTGAATTGGCTAGCAAATCCATTCAAATTGCATCCAAATCTCCGGTCACTTTGGTTTTGGCCAATGGTACCATTGCCCCTCCCATAACCACTCCTTCTTTCGATCCACTCAATCAAGTCCTACATATGGACGAAGCTATTAGAGAGATCACGAGGTTAGAAGAGCGACCTTGGGAGGATTCGCACTGTCATGTTTCAATATCTGATTCAGACATGATGCCTCTTCAAATCCTGTCACCTGACGCACATGAAATCATTTCCTTACCGTATACGACTATCCAAATTTTGGACTCGAAAGGAAACAGGGGAAATATTTGACAAACATTGCTCCCTGATATTTCTGTCATGACAGGCATCGTGGAAAACATAAAGAGTGGAACCAATCACAATCTTGAGGAAATTGTGAGCTTCACCTACCCATTTAGTGACTTCCACGATGTTTTTCCTTGGTCTTATGAGGAAATGCATGGCATAGAACCTTCTAATGTCAAGCATGAGATCAAGAAAAATCGAGCATTCTTTTTATGGTATTTTTATTGTTCGTTAATCCAAAAAACCTCGAGTCTTCTTCTTTGGGCTTGTTAAACTACTACAAAGATGAATAGAGTACTGTTAGGGATATTTTATTTCTCTTTAAAAAATATAAACATCCCCGAGTTTTCATTGTTAAGCTCATTAAAATCTATGTAACAATGGTAGAGCACTTTTGGAGACATTTTAATGCTCTTTAAAAAATATAAACATCTCCGAGTTTTGCTAGTAAGGCTCGTTAAACATCCATACCACAACCAGTAAAACACTTTTAGGGATATTTTATCGCTTTTTAAACAATATAAACATCCCCGAGTTTTTCATCATTTTCACTCATTAAATATATGCAAATGATTCTCTGAGCACCTCTTTTTTTATCTTGTTGTAGCTCATAAACTGAAAAAGACCAACGGAGCATCCTTTTTAGGCACTTTTTTCTCGCTCTTTAAACTGAAAAAATCCGAGCTGTGTCTTGCTTCTCGTTAAACATGTTGAAGATGACCCGAGCATTCTTTCAGGTAATTTTTCTTGCTCGTTAAAAAATGAAAAATCCTGAGTTTTTGTTACTAAGCTCGTTAAAGTTTCACGACAAAACACGAGTTTAGTTCGTCGCTTCATACTCGTAACAAAATGAGGTTGACATCTATTGGAAAAAGGTTTCTCTTTATTTGGGTTCAATAGATTAATATACGGAAAAGTAACCGATCTGGGTATACCATTAACCGTTTGTTGCCCCCGATTAACAACTATGACAAAGGGACCACCATGGAGTCTCTCTTTACGATCTTTTCAGACTCTCTAAAAATGAAAAGACCACCGATTTGTCTACTCTAGACTCTTTAAATACACAGACAAGATATAGAGTCGTTCATTTTACGATACTTTTCAGACTCTTAGAAGATGAAAAAATCGACGACTTTGCCTATCTAGACTCATTAAACTAATCAGATAGGGAAAAGAGTCAATCTTTTTGCAATCATTTTCAGACTCTTTATACATGAAAAGATCGATGAGTTTACCCATTTGGACTCATTAAAAAATTAGACAGGGAAAGTGGACAATACAACTGTATCCTGTATTTGAAAGTGTGGTTTGGAAGCATTCATTCCCTTGAACATGGCACTCCCTTAGATAAACCTTCATTTTGATAGCCTCTCAGTATGAACCCTACCAACCTATGAGTCTAGTGCTATTTGGTTAAAACTATTTTCGTGCCTTCTATTGTTCAAGGGTTCCCACTTGTTTCCTCTATCAACCGATCCTACATATCCTTTCATCATGCCCTCTAGTTTTTAGACCCAAAAGCTCAAAAGATTCTTCAAAAAACAAAATCATCCTTTTCTGTTTCATGTCGATTGATGTAGGACACGTCATTGCCTACCTTTCGACAGGTTTCTTCCTATCGACTTAAACACTCTATCTAGGAAGATAACTTAGAAACACATTCAGTGCCTTGGTGCTTGCAGACATTAGTGGCATGTTACCTTGTGTTTGAGCATGGGTTTTCATTATTGACTCCTGGTTAAGCGATTCTATGAGTGTTCGAAGACAAAAAATATTTCACACTCGTTAGTTTGCACTGTGCATCTTGGAGACCATCACCATTATCGGTGGCATTCCTCACATCTGTTAATAATTTCCATTATTGGTTGGTAATCAAATGATTTCGTGCATGTTTGACGTCAACACATATTATCACATGTACTGATCTATGATGTTCAGTGAAGCGGGAATCAAGACCTTGGGTAGAGGCTTGCATCATTCAGCCTTGTTTCCTCTCCCAAGCTGCGATATTGTTCTTTAGAGACAACTATTTCAGGATGATCTATTATCACACTGGATCCGCCTTGTGCCATATTGGCAGCCAACATTGTTATATCTCTGCGGAGAAGTTTACTCTAACATAGCTACTGAGCATGGGAATGCCTAACTCGGGATGATTTTAGCAATTTATATATGTGTATCTTTGTTGTATCAGGTTTTCCTTACCGCCCGAGACTTCTCTCTCTCTCTCTACAAAGATTTTGACAGCAAATTACAGTGTTTTTTCATAAAGTATTTCGGCCATCGTCTTTTCCTCTGATCTCATACTTTAGGGGGAATCTGTTATAGGACAAATTGACCTCCTAATAAAGTCAGAGGTAAAAGACAAGATGACTAAAGCAATGACCACAATTGCAGGCCCAGAATCCACACTAATTCTCTCTATACACTGACAACTTGCTTTATAAAGTTTGTTACCAAGCATAAAGGAGTGTTAGTCACCCTGCTAACTCTTGTGGTTAGACCAGGGGGAGCATTAGTGAACTTAAGTGATGTTCAAAAGTTCATGCCAATGAATCTGCTCATAAATATTTAGATATTAAACCCATAAATTTGCACAAGAAAAGCAAGGAAACTCCAAAAATCAAGATATTTGGAGAAATTCTATTATGAGAATGAATGAAAATGGGAAAAATCTTGTAAACAGGGCAGGTTCATGGTTTTTTCCCTAATGAACTCTAGATGGAGCTTGGTAGACCTAATTTGATTACTATATAAGCAACGAGAGGGCTATTGCAAAAGGGATCAGAGCATTTTGAAGGATAGCCCATAGAGCTATTGTGAACCATCATATTCTTGAAGGAACTAGATGAAAGAAGGAGAGAGAGAGAGAGAGAGGAAGAAGGGGTAAGGAAGGCTGATACAACGGATTGTTGTAATCACTCTTCCATTTTGAATATAGAACTACAGTTATGTTCCCTACTCCAAAGTGTTGGTGATATTGTGCATTTATTTGTTCATTCTAATGATTGTCGAGTTGAGTAGTTAAGTTATACATTTATACATGTTTGCTATGGATTCTTACATTTGTTTTCAGAAGCGTATGTTGTGATTGGTTTTCCTTGTCCTTCATGTAGGAATTGTCTTGGAGTTGGCTTAGAAGGAGTTCTTCTTACCACACAGAGATCCCCAAGTGAATCTAGAAGGAACCAAAGGTGATCCTCTTTCCATACCCTATCAATTTATGTTTGATAGATGAAAATGTGTGTAACTGGTAGCTTTTACAGATAATCTTATAGTCTGTCGAAGGTCCCAGGAAGGCCTTTGAGGGTAGTTTTCATCTCGTGCATTTTACCCCACAGCAATGCCCTTGAATAGAGGTAGCTTTATGAAGTTCTCCATATTGAACAGTGGTGGAGGTGGCGGTGGTGTGGGTGATGGTGTGAGTGGTGGAGGTGAGGATGGAGGCGGTGTAGGTATTCGCGTGAACCCTTGTCTTATCAACTGGATAGCACTCAGTGGAGAAGCCTGCACTAATCCTTTGTCATCACTCAAAGGAGGCTCAATCAGCGGGCTATACTTAGGACCTTTTCTCCCTTTGTCCCTAAAATACCTTCCACTTCGTGTAGCTCCAAACATCAAGGTAACTGCATGACCCACTTTAAACACAAGAACATCTTAATCCAAGTATTTAGAGATTTAAAATACTTATCTCACGGTCCTTTGAAGAAGTGGCACTATGCTTCGTTGTAACTGATAGAAGTATTGACCACAAATTCTGTCACAAAGCCTCCTATGATGCGGTCGATCTAATGGTCAACAACACACATGATCTTATCTTCAGAGGTTTCCAATTTCTGCACTAACTTTGGGGCCCAAATAATCAAATTGTCAAGCCTCCACCTCCCTTGGTCGTTTGCCAACTTCATGATCCACTCGTATAACTCAACTAAGAAGGAACATAAGAAGGTTTTGTGTATTTTTGTGTACATATATCTATCGAACCATTGTTCTTTCGTCAATCACGAATTCCTTCTCTCTTGTACCGTGAATTCATAGATCTTTCTATCCAACCAGTCTTCGATCTCTTTCGTAGTTGGATTCCAATGATGCAACATCACACATCTCGTTATGCAAATCCCAGTCTTGGAAACAGAACCATTTGTTGGCTAGATGGGCCCTGACCCAGGTTCAGCATTAGTCAGCCAAGCAAATCCCTACACTATTGGCCCTTTCGGCATCAGTCCGCAGAGCGTGGACCAAAGTCTTACCCAAAACATTATTGGGGGATGCAGGAACTAAGTTTCCACACCCTCAGATGGTCGTGATGTTGGCTTTATACCTGTTGAGTCCCAAACTTACATCTTCCCTATATACCTTTTTAGCCTTTTTCTCCAGTTACCTGAACCTCCAAGCTATCAAATCATTGCATATTAGTTTTAAAAGAGCATATAAATTATTTCCTAACTATGTCTTGTGACTATTGTTTGATTTAGACTTTTGCTCAATCAGCTGCGGAATCTTGTCACTTTCCGCAGCCAGAATCAGTTTCCGCAACCTTTTTGTTGAAGTCTATGTTATAGGTGTCTACTAGAGAATCTGACCACATGGGAAAGCTACAAATGATGTGGACATGGAACGTGTCCCCTTGGTTCAGCCGAATCACTCACAGAAGCCCGTGGTCAAAGCCAGTCAAACAGTGGTCAACACTAGGAGTTTTGTGGTGGCAGGACTCTGTTTTTCATCACGAGGAGGATTGCGTGGCAAGATCCTAAATCTCAGGAGGTGTGCTAACACCTGGGGACTGCTCGTGAACTGAATCTAACAGCCACCCTCCTTGGATTTCTTTCTCACAGCTACCATACTGCTAGATTTCTGAATATGGTCATTTACGTGTCTGTCTACCAGCGTAGATCTTAGGAATTAGTTATGTATTTCTTGCTATAAATAAAGCATCTTCGTATGCATATAGACAAGCCTTGGATATGTAATCTTGACTGTTTTTACGAGCCATCGTGCCGTGACTTAGTCCTTATGTTATGACTGTATTTCAATATATGAGAAGACATTGCTCTTAAGTTCAAATCTGTGATTGATTTCTGATTGGCCAAGGTTGCAAAGGGCCCCTACACACCAAGGTTCTGTAGTTATTGTATAGTTTCATGTTTTCTTCATTTACGCTCTTGATGCCATAGATGTTTGCTGTATATATTACATTGCTCATGGTATTCATGTTCTTTGTTGTCCATAGTTTCTTTTATGCTTTCTAATGACTGTCAACTAACTAGTGTTTTCATTTCAGGTTCTAATAGATAGCCCGAGCAAGTGCACATAGCTTTTTGATGACTAATGACATGATGGAATTATCATGTTCTTCTGCTGATTTGTTTTCTTAGTTCTAATTCCAGCACTGTTTATTTCTTTTAGTTTTGCTTTGTTCATTTACTTTTCTTCAAGATAGATATTAGACTATTCATGTCATTTTCAGTTACCTCCTATAGCCAGAGCGAGTCGAATGGTGAGGGATTGAGTGTGGATGTATAGTTTGATACTAGTTTATTTAATTTTGCAAGTTAGTGATTAGATTACTCATATCATTTTTGGTTACCTCCTATAGCCAGAGCGAGTCGAATGGTGAGGGGTCAGAAATTAGTTGATGTGATATGGTTTAGTTTACTTTGCTTACAGTTTTTGAATTGTTTTGAGTTCAGTTTTTCTTTTTATACAGCAGCAAGGATACTGGGTTTCATAGTCACTAGTTCACTATTTGGTTTAATTAGAATTTAGGTACATCTTTATTTTCTCTCAGTAATTGATTTCATCATTACAAGTTTGAAAACCTTTTGAACACTTTGAAGTTTGGAAATTATTTTAAAGGTCACCATTGCCTTGAAAACTTTTATCCATACTTGATTCTTAGAATTACCATCTCACATTAGGAAATCAACAAGAAGATAAATCCAAAAACAAATCAAAAATAAAAAATGACAAAGAAATAAGAAAACAGTTATCTTGCATATATAGTGCACTTCACTTCAACAGTTTACGACTCTCGGATTGACAATTTATATAGGCAATTTAGGACACACTAAATTGACCAACATTTTGGCGCCGTTGTTGGGGAAGTGAAACTAGGTAGCCAATTTCTTAAAAAAATAAATAAATAAAAATTTCAAAGAAGGTAAAAATTGATGATTTCTCAAAGTATGCTCTCCTCTTGCACCGAGTGTGACCTGGAGGATCAAAAAAGAGAGTTATTGATTCAGTAATTTCTTGAGTATGCTCTCTTCTTGCACCTAGAGTGATCTAGAAGATCAAAAAGAGAATTGTTAACCAGACTTGAAGAAAATAAAAATGACATGCATAGAGCAAGAGATTCTAGGGGAAGGTTTATAGCTAGGGCCAAGAGTTCAATTTTTACAACTCCATATACTCCAAGGTATAGACAAGATACACCTCCATCATCTCCAACTCACACTCCTAGCCTTAGGATCCCTGGAATTCAAGAGGCAGTAGTTGAATTAGGAGACTCTTCCACACTATCCACCGAATCTGAGTTAGGGAAAGATCCTTTCTTTACTTCTACAGGAAAACACATTGTAATCGAGGAAGTAGAATCACCTGAAGAAGAAGAGGGATAAATTCCTCCTCATTCGCCATTAGTAGAAGAACCAGAGGACTCTAAAATATTTGAGGAAGCTATCATGACAGAGGAAGTAGCAAACGGATTTGGAGGAGGTAGAGGTAGAGGTAGAGGAGGAGGAAACAATGGAGGAGGTAGGGGTAACAATGGAGGAAATAGGGATGGAGATAACTCATTTGGATTTCCTATAGTTGATGAAGAATCTCGAACAACAATGAAAAACATCTCACCATCTGTCCTCCCAAACTTTTATGGGTTGCGAAGTGAGGACCCTGAAACATTTCTATTTGAGTTTGAATTTGTGTGCCGAACTTATGATTATATGGAAGACGCTCAAAAACTCAAGTCGTTTCCTTTAACATTGAAGGGAGCTGCTCTAAAATGGTTCATGGGATTAGTCACTCAATCTATTAGGATTTGGAATGATATGAAACAAACATTTTTGGATAGATACCTGGACTATTGTATGCCCACCAATCATAAAGATGAGGTATTCAAAATGGTACAAAAAGAAGATGAAAACTTGGAGGATTTACTTGAAATATTTCAATACAACTTGGAAAGAGCAAAAATGAATAACCTAGATGAGGAAACCTTGCAAGCCCTTCTATTAAAAGCCATTAGAGATGAATGGATAGATATTTCGAATATGATGGGGAAAGGAGATATATCTCAACTTCCACTTCATGATATAGCAAAGCTATGTGTCCATCTCTCAAGGGGAAAATCTAAAACTGGAAAAGGACCTAGAGATCCTTCTCTCATTAGAGCAAACAAATCTACAACTAGATCAGTAAGTAGGGCTGAGATTGGCAACATGCTTGATGAGTTCAAAACGGATATTCTAGGGAGTCTTAGTGAGCAACTAAACACCCTTAAGATACAAAACAAGTAGAAAGCAGAAGCTGAAGCTTTGGCCATCTTTTGTCCAAAATGTAGGAAGAAACATGCTCTAAGGGAATGCCCCTTGGATGCAAAAGTTGTAGAAACATGCGCGATTTGTTCAGAAAGCCATGAGACCAAGGATTGTCCTTCAATTCCTGGGCTCAAAGCTGTCTTTCAAGAAGACCAAAATTCAATTGAGTCTCTCTGTTTTGTTTCAAGGAGACCTTGGTAGGGGCAACAAAATCAAGGGTTTAACAACCCCATGAACTTTCAACCCCCACCAAATTGGAATCCTTTGCAACAACCTTGGTCCCAACCTCAAAATCCATTTCAATCATGGGTACAAGGTATGCAAAATCCTTATGGGAGATTTGCTCAATTTTATCAATATCCTCCATCTTTTCAAAATGAACAAGCTCCACAACTTCCAAATAAAAATCCACAACTTTCATTACCATTTCCACAACAACAACCTTCTCAACAGAATCCAAATTCCCAACTCTTGCTTCCATTCCAATAAAAGACAAATCAATTACGTTCCCAGCCATTGCCAAATCCAAATAATAAAAACCCTCAAAATTATTACATGATAGAAGGACAACAATTTCCTACCTATATGATTGTTCCTCTCAATGATGTACAACTCAAATCTGGTAGAGTTTTAGACAAGCCTTCTATAGATGCTCAAAAGCACAGCATTTCCTAGGAAGAATCTCTTAAAGCCAATAAAGGTTTTGAAGCATCTCTTCAAAACCCAAGCACTCAAGAAGAAAAAGAAAATGAGTCAACCCCCACAACTCCTATAGTTGAGAAACCTGCATCTTCATCCACACCTCCTTTTCCTGAAAGATTACAAATTGATAAAGGAGTGGAAAAGCAAATCTTGTTGCCTGACTATGATTTTCTAGATGAATTAAAGAATTTCTGTATCAAGATTCCCTTGTTACAAGCCATTAGAGAAATTCCTATTCTAGCAAAAACAATAAAGGAGTTGAGTCTCAAAAGACCAGGAAGGAAACCAAGAGATACAAGAAGAATCCACCTGGTAGGAAAAAATGCAGATATCATGATGGGAAAATTTACCATGCAGAAATATGTGGATCGAGGTAGTGCAATTGTCAAGGCACATATAAATGGGATAGAAATTCCAAATACTTTGATTGACTTAGGGGCTGCTATAAGAATTATGAGTAGACAGACTATGGAACAACTTAAACTTCCTAATCTTCTTTTTACACCCACCTTACTGCAACTTGCAGATAGATCAATAATCAAACCAGATGGTGTATTAGAAGATATTTCAATCTCCTTAGATTCTTGGGAATATCTAGTAGATTTCATGATTTTGACCCCCAAGAGTAATTTAGGAGGACACCCACTCATCTTAGGAAGACCTTGGCTAGCCACAACTGATGCTTTCATTAGTTGTAGATCTGGGGATATGTACATTTTTTATGGTATTTTGATAAAGAAATTCAATTTGTATCCTCCAGAAAAAGCAATTATAGAAGTAGGAGACAATGAATGGGTTGATGATGAGGACATTATACCACCTGTCTTTACCATTTCTGAAATTAGTGAAGATAGTCAAATTCTGAACACATTAGAAAATTTTGAAACATCTTCAGAATATGACCACACACAATTTCAATTAGATTCTGACATTGAGTATTTATCATCAAGACAAATGTATATTTACTCTATGGAAGAGTTCGGTAGTTCTACCATTGAGATTTTTCCAGGTAAAACATTGAATATCAACAAAAATTTGGAGAAGTCACAACAGGAAGAACTAACCAAAATCTTGCAAAAACATTCTACTGCATTTGCATGGGAGTATACTGATATGAAAGGTATTGAACCTAAGACTTACATCCATTATATCTATATCAAGGGAAACAATAGACAAATAAAACAACCTCAGAGAAGGATGAATCCAAATCTTAGGGAGATAGTGAAAGAAGAGCTCCAAAAACTACTCAATGTAAACTTCATTTATCCAATTTCAGATAGCCGATGGGTTTCTCCTTTGGTTATAGTACCTAAAAAGAATGGTAAATGGAGGGTATGCATTGATTACAGGGAATTGAATAAATAAACTTTGAAGGATCACTTTCTTTTGCCCTTTAACGATAAAGTATTAGATACATTAGCAAGCAAAAAGTACTTTTCATTTCTGGATGGCTTTAGTGGGTATAATCAAATTCAGGTAGCACCTGAAGATCAGGATAAGACCACATTTACCTATCCATGGGGAACTTTTTCTTATCAAGTGCTTCCTTTTGGATTATGTAATGCACCCGCAACATTCCAAAGAGTAGTCCTAGGAATTTTTTTTTATCTAATCCATGATTGTGTAGAGGTCTATATGGATGATTTTATAGTTTATGGTGATTCGTTTGAAGAGGCATTAGAAAATTTGGAAAAAGTCCTTATAAGATGTAAAGAAACAAACCTTTCATTAAGCCATGAAAAATGCTTTATGATGTTTACTGAAGGTATTGTTTTAGGACATCATATTTTAGGGGATGGGATTAAAGTTGATAGATCAAAAGTTGAAGTCATCTCCAAGTTACCTATTCCAAATTGTCAACAAGATGTTAGAAGTTTTCTGGAATTTATTGGATATTGTAGAAGATTTATAGAAAACTTCACCAAAATAGCATCTCCACTCTTCAAACTACTTACAAAACATTGTGAATTCAAATGGGGTCCTAATTGCCAATCAGCATTTGAAACTTTGAAAATAAGAATATCTGAAGTGCCTATTTTGAGAGGACCAAATTGGAAACTTCCTTTCCATATTTCTACAGATGCTTTAGATACAGATCTAGGGGTTGTGTTGGGACAAAAGGACTTAATTCCTTATGCCATTTATTATACCAGTAAAAATTTAACTCCCACTGAGTTGAACTATACTGTGACTGAAAAAGAGTTCCTAGCTATTGTTCATGCAATCAATAAGTTCAGACATTATATAACAGGCTATGAAACTTTTATTCATATTGATCATTCTGCAATTAGATATCTAATTAACAAACCCATTACTAATGGCAGAGTTACAAGGTGGCTCCTACTTTTATAGGAATTCAATATTACTATGTTAGATAGACCAGGGAAACAAAATACAGTAGCTGATTTCTTGTCTAGGATTCAGAATACTAAAGAAGATTCTCCTGTAGAGGACAAGTTTCCTGATGAATATTTATTTGCAGTAACTACTAAGACCCCTTGGTATGCAGATATAGCTAACTATTTGGTTACGGAAACTACCTCCACATTTATTTCTTGGTGAAAGAAGAAAGATTATTCAGGAGAGTCCAAAATATTCATGGATTTCTAACGAATTATTTAAAACAGGGCCAGATCTTGTGATCAAAAGATGTGTTAGGGAAGATGAAATGCCTGATATCCTCAAAGCATGTCATGATGAACCATGTGGCGGACACTTTGCTGATAGAAGGACAACCTATAAGATCCTCTCTTTAGGATATTATTGGCCATCCATCTTCAAAGATGCAAAACAATATGTCAAAAGGTGTGACAGCTGCCAAAGAGTACGGAAACCTACCCTCTCAAATGAAATGCCATTGCAGCCACAGGTACTCATCAAACCCTTTGAAAAATGGGCTTTAGAATTCATTGGACCTATTTACCCACCATCTAAACAAAGAAAGTATATATTGGTATGTACTGATTATGTCACTAAATGGGTAGAAGCCAAAGCATTATTTTCTGTTATTGAGCATTCAGTTGTTAGTTTTCTTTATGAGGATATTTTTACTTGCTTTGGTGTTCCAAGAGAAATTGTGACAGATCAGGGAGGTCAATTCACATCCAAATTGGTGGAGAAGCTAATGGAAGAATACAAGGTCAAGCACAGAAAATCTACTCCTTACCATCCGCAAGCAAATGGTCAAGTGGAATCTACAAACAAAGTTATTGAAGGCATCATTACCAAGACTATTCATCTGCACAGAAGAGAATGGATAGAAAGGCTTCCCGAAGCCTTATGGGCCTACAGAACTACATGGAGGAATACAACAGGACATTCTCCCTATGAGTTTGTTTATGGGAAAGAAGTCCTGCTCCCCATTGAGTTCCAAGTTAAAACCTTCAAGATGGCAGTTCAGTTGGGAATGGATCTATCAGAAGCCCAAAAGCATAGAATGGAGTAGTTGAATGAACTAGATGAGATCAGACAAGAGGCAATCCTAAGAATTGATCTAGTTCGATATGAAAGAGCTAAGTGGCATGACAAATACATCAAGGAGAAAAAGTTTCAAGAAGGAGACTGGGCATTGCTATTTGATTCCTAGTTCAAAGATTTCAAAGGTAAATTTCAGACTCATTGGCTTGGGCCATATGAGGTTGACAAATTCTTTAGAATTGGAGTGGTAAGAATCAAAACCATTGATGAATATCAAACTCCTCTTATTGTGAATGGTGATCGATTAAAGATCTATCATAAGCCACTCTCAAAGGAGGAATTTGTCAAAATCTTTTAGGATAATTATGCAATAAGGTTGGTGAGGAAGAATCCTTCTTCTCCACCAACCTAGTCCTTGTCCTTTTCTGTTTTATTAAAAAAAAGAGCCTAAAAACCAATCACTGATTGGCAGTCTTATATAGAAAATACAGGGTGAAAATCAGAACCTTCTGACGCCCTATATTTTCCAAAAAAGAGTCTCTTTCCCATTTCATAGTTTCTTGTCACTTCACTTCACTTCATTTTATCATCATATTCCATCAATAAAAGTCCTTTCATGACCAGTTTTTATCCACTCAGTCATCATTCATCCATCTCCATTCAGTCATATGGTCACTGTGTCAGTTTCCACAGCTGAATCCTGTTTCTGCACCTAAAAACTGATCCGTAGCTGATTGTTGATTTCGTAGCTAACACTCTGTTATTCAACATTGACAGTCAGATGTTAGCCAAATAATAATAAGAACCAAATGCCGGTATGACAAAGGAAATATTCTGAAGATATAAAGCACCTAAAAGCATCAACAAGAAGCATCCAATCAAAGGTCAGTGGACAGAAGTGGTAAAGTTCTAAGGTATGAGCAAAGTTCATTTCATTTTAAAGCACAATTTTATATAATTATGAAACAACTGGCTCCATTATATGTAACAATTCACCTTGATAGCTTTCATAACCACTCCATAGCCTTTACATAATTCCACCACGAACCTTGCATTAATTTTTAACGGCCTGATGATCCGTCTCCAAATTTAACTCGTGTTTGACTTTACTTTGACACTCCACCTGTTAAACCGGGTAATTATGGGGATGCAATCGATTTGATCACAGCTCTTTCCTGCCGCACAAATTCCGCAGCCATTTTGTGAACATGCTAACATCTATTTCGCAACTGTCTAATTCAAAGCTCTGTCAGGCTCACTCTATTTCCATACCTCACTCTATTCCACACTGCTCCATTGGAGTTATATTTTACCTGTTCACATAAACCTGTGCTCCGTGAACTCATTCTCGCTACCTATTCTCTGTTCTTCTATCTACAACTACTGGTTTTTATTCACAGCCTTTCTCCATCTCCTATTAACGCAACCATTTCACCTCCATTAGCCCATTACTCACAGTGCATCAGTCACCGACGTATTTTTAAGGCAGAGGAAGGAATGGGCCTACTGGTGAGAACAGAGCCGGACGGGCCTAACTTCATGGAGGGTTACCCACAATTGAAAAATGTGTTAAAGAAGGCACAGTGGCTTCAGTTCATTTGGAAATTCAGAGGTCACAACAAGAAGGTTACGAAGACATTTTCAAGGTCTTTTGATGGTGTGGAAGCAGAGGTTGGAGACCTTAAATTCTCAGTCACGGAGGCATCTATCGCGGCAGCAACGGAACTCCCACAGGAAGGGGAACGGTGGTTCAAAAACAAAAATGTCGATGAGAAATCCTGGAGGATTATGCTGCGTAACCCGGGTATGGATACCACTATCTTCAAATGTGGAATCCCTATTTCTGCTCTGGATGAAAAGTGGACTAGTTTATTATTGATAATCCAGAAGTTTATTACATGTGAAGGACGGTTTGGGTCCATGTACATGTACCACACTTGGTTGTTAATGAATTTTCTAGAAATTAAAACTATCAATTTGCCCTATTTTATGTTGAATAGCCTAAAAAAGATGTCCACAATTGTACAAAATAACTTGGATGACATAGAGCCCCACCTGTACCATCACGGTCTCGTCAAAATTTTAATTGAAAAATAGTTGAAGGAAAGAAAAGATACCTGGGAACAATTTTTGGTTCGAAACTTATTTCAGGACCCGCCTGAAGCTACTGAAAGTAGCTCAGCAAGGAAGAGTAGGAGAAAGAAAACAAGTGTGAAGATTCAGGACGCTCCTGCTAACATAGCTAAAGACACTGGTAAGAAATAGAAGCTGTCTGAAAGTAGGAAAGAAAAAACTGAGAGTAGGAAGCAAGGGGGAAAAAAAGGGAAAAGAAATGATGAAGCTACCTATCAAACCCCAGAATCTTCCTCAGGGGAAGATACAACTCTCTCTGAAAGACTAATTTACCTTAGGGAACAATTAGCTACAACAAAGAGGAGAGGGAAAGAAAAACAAAGTGTGGAGAAAGAAGGCCCTAGCTCACAGAATCTAAGGAGGAGCTCCAGATTTAAAGGAAAATTGAGGAAAGTACAAACATAAGGGGCCCACTTCATTGATTTAGGAGAAGAAATAATAGAACAATCTCCAACAATCTCTCTTTGCCGTAGCCCACCACATTCTCAACCAAATATTGAGACCAGTCCTCCAGATGTTGAGATCAGTCCTTTTCAACTGGATTTTGGGGTCAGCCCAAGAAAGACTACACCTGAGATAGATGCAAACCAGCAAGAAATGCATGATTATATTGAGTTCTTGGAGAAGACTGCCATAGATCCAGGCACTTCATCTACCTAGCCTAATGCAGCATAGGAAGCTCTAATCCAATCACTAAAACAAGAAGTTTTTGAACTGGAGGTCTTAAATAGAGACATCAAAAGAGAAAATGAAACATTGATGGAACAAAGCAGGTTGGATAAGATTATTCATGACAACACTATGTTGCATCTTGGGCTGTGGTAGAAGAAGAATATGAAATTTAAGAAAAAGAGCAGGAGGTTGAGCAGAGCTCTTATCAACATCAAATTTAGGTGCCTCATGAGAAAGCCTAGGATGATAGTCGTGCCAAGAAAGAAGAGAAGAATACTGGATGTGTTAGCAGAAGTTTTAGAGCACATGAACTGAAGAGAGGATGGTCAAAGTTTTGGTTGCATGGGGACATGCAACACCTTCACAGTGGGGGTATGTTGAGCCCTGAAATTACATCTCTCCAACACACATTCCTAGACATTTTCGCCTCACTAGTACCTCTTAAGCTATCAAATATCATTACATATTGATTCTAAAAGAGCATTTAAGTGGTTTTCTAACTGTGTTTTTGTGTTTTCTATTTGACTCAGATTTTTCTCATTAGCTGCAGAATGCAGCCACTTTCCACAGCTAATTAAACTTTCCGTAGTTGTTTTTGTTGATATCTAGGTTGCAGGGGTCATCAAGCAAAACGACGCACATGGCAAGTTAGGAATGACCTGGACATGGATCAGGTCCTATTGGTTCAGCCAAATTTGCAGAGGAAGCCCTTGGGCAAACGGTGGTCAAAAAAGAGTTTTATAGCAAGCAGGACTTTGTTTTCAAACACGTGAAGGATCTGGAACCATTCCTAAAGCCATGGGTTCATTTTGACAGCTATAGACTGCCCCCAAGATGCGAATCCAACATCCACTTTTGATAGATTGAATGATCTTGGCAACCATTATGCTAAGCTTACGGATGTTGTCCTTTTACATGTCCTCAATTGAAGATGTTTCATAGGAAAACAGTTATGAAATTTTTCTTATAAATAATGCGTTTCCAAATGCATAGAAATAGTTAGTTTTTGCTGGCATTTTGTTGTTAGTCTTTGTACTCTGCTGTGAACTGGTCCTGCTGCTGTAACAGGAGGATTCTTCCTCTGTTTTGCAATATAATCAGACTCTGTTTTATATGACTGTGTGAGCGTAATTCTAGGCTGATAGCGTGTTGACCAAGGCTGTGCAGAGGGCCCCTGCTGGCTGAGGTTTCATTTCCTTATTTTTGTAAAGTTTTTATGTGTTGTATCCTTATTTCCATTGCACATATTTCATAGTTTATTCACCTGTGTATATTTCACTAGTTATGATGCTAACATTTCATTCCTGTACATGATTTTTCAAGCATTTTATATTGTTGCTAACACTGATCAGTGTGTGTGTTTCAGGATAGAGTAGGCCTGGGCATTTTCATACAATTTTTGCAATAACTAGTGACATGAGATTAGCCTCTCTGCTGACTTTGCTTTCTTAGTTTTTTTCAATTCTAGTTATGCTTTGATTTCAGTCTTATTCACTTGCTTTGCTAGTTATTTTAGATATCAAATTCCTCATATCATTGACATTATCTCCTAAAGCCATAGCTTAACCCCGAAAATACTACTTGGTGAGCTATCAGACTATGAATGATGTGATTTGATTTTAGTTTTTTTTTTTTTTTTGTAGTTAGATATCAAATTCCTCATATCATTGACATTATGTCCTAAAGCCATAACTTAACCCCAAAAAGACTACTTGGAGAGCTATCGAACTATGAATGATGTGATTTGATTTTAGTTTTATTTTTCTGCAATTAGATATCAATTCCTCTTGTTATTGATGTTATCTCCTAAAGCCATAGCTTAACCCCGAAAAGACTACCTGGCGAGCTAACGGACTATAAATGAAGTGAATTGATTTTACTTGTATTAGTTTGCTGTTTTTGATTTGTTTGAGTGCAGTAGCTTAACTTATTTTTCTGTATTTAGATGAGCAACAGATTTAGTGATTTCATGATCAGTAGTTCATCATTTGTTTGATTTTAATAGCAGCACATTTCCATACTGTTGGGTATACGACCAAAGTCCCACATTGACTAGAAGTGGGGAGGATCATGGGTATATAAGGATGGACAAATATCTCCATTGGTATGAGGCCTTTTGGGGTAAGTCCAAAAGCAAATCCATGAGGGCTTAGGCCCAAAGTGGACAATATCATACCATTGTGGAGATATGTGGTGTCCAAAGTCCTTACAAGTGGT